>JAQZBX010006200.1:0-53921 GCA_029593785.1 Cabassous unicinctus | reverse complement strand
AAAAAAAAAAACCCACAAAACATTATTCTTGTGGGGCCGTGCTGGTGCAGGTGTGATATATTTATTAAATAGTACCCAGTATAGTGTGGACTTAATAAGGGGTCAGTGGTTTTCACTTGATTGGCAAAGGGGTCTGTGGAACAAAAAAGGTTAAGAACCCCTGCCATAGTGCCTTTACTCCTGTTTTCTCCTCTGCTGAAATGGCCTTCCCCTTCATGCCCACCTGGCAAGCATTCATCCTGACCTCTGACTATTCTCTCACTATTAAAGTTACTCATTGCCTATTTCATACCACCATTATATACTGTGCATCTGCTATTGAAATTATCACAATGCATCATAATTATTGATGTGTCTGTCTTCGATGCTTTTCTATGATCTGTTAGAGAACAGATACTAAATTTATTGTTGTATCCCTAGCACATAGCATAGAGCCTTCACTAGATTCTCAGTACATGATTATTGAATGAAAGAAGTAATAAAAAGATTCATGTATGAAACCTGCCATCAAGTGAAAACAGATTTGAGGACCTGAATGTACTGTATGGGCTGTTTTCCATGATTATGGAATAACATTAGTGGTAGCAGCAGGATCAACGTTGATAGCTAACATTTACCAAGCATCTTACAAGCATAATGATAAACATTGTACATTATTTATTTAAGTTTCAACAACAACATAGTAATGAAGAAACTTTTATCATTCTCATATTACTGATGAGGAAACTGAGGCTTAGCGGTATTCTAATTACTAGGTAAGTGGGTGGCAGAGTCAGGATTCAAACCCAAGTCTATCTGATTCCAGAACACTGAATCAGCACACCCTCTCACCTATCTGTAGCTATGCTATCATCCTACTTGGTTTAGGTACATGTTCATACCAAATGGGAAAAATCTGAGGCTGGGACCTTTGTTTAGAGGTCTCTCTGAGACTGTCTCCATCAAACTCCCCCTTAGAGAGACATAGGTCTTCTGAAGAACAGGGTACTGTGGAGTGATTTTACACAGCAACATTTTCTTCTGACTCTCAACATGAAATACATCCATAATGTTGTGTTGATCCTGCTGCTACCAGAGTCAGTTAGGCTAATAACCCCAAAGGAATCCCTTATATGTATCTACCATTCAGTAACTAAGAGTATGGGTGAGGCTGATTCTAAGATTGAACAAGATGAATGGCATGCTGTACTGGTCCAAGCACTAACTACACTTACCCTTGGAATGAGCCCAACAATTCTGAAAGGTTTTCCCCAAAAGACACACCAGAAACAATTCAACCTCCTTACTGAAAGCTGGGCCATATCCTCAATGCAAGGACTTCTCCAATATCCCCAGGCTTCTAACGGATCCACCACCACTTCTACTAGTGCCTAATCCCATCCTGAGACAGAGCTTGAAGTTCTGGTTACCCTTCAGTGAATGCCGCATCCTCCTCAGAGGCTAAGGGATTATTCTTTCATCAGTTATGAGTTGCTGCTCATCCATCAGATGGCAGGTACCATAAAGTTGCTGAGTAGCGCTAAAGCAGACATGGCCCCTACTCTCAAGGAGCTGGTAGTCAAGAAGATGCTTGTATCTTTCTAAAGGTGTGGAAAGTGTCATTTAAAAGTTGTCAGTAGTTCTCATTAAATAGACATGGAAACCCTTATAGAACTCACCTTACTTTGGGGATGCCACATAATGGGTAATGATGTTAAGCCAAATCAATCTCATAGTGCTTGTAAAAAAGCTGAAAGGCCATTAGTGATGACCTAAATGCAGGTGCTTCAAACTGAACTACTGACAAGTTACTGGGGTAAATTGAGTCATCATAAGGAATGTACACTTACAAAGTTAAAGAAATGTGTAAGATTTTCTTAATTTATAGGTTTTGACTAGTCTGTCCCTAAGAAATATAATTTATCCTTGGGAAATGTGAGGGTTACAAAGGTAACTGGAAAATGAAAAATACATAATGTGTCTTAAAAGAGGGATATTTACAATTCTATGGGAATTTAGAGCTACAAATAATATCTAGTCAATGGACTAACCAGAGAATAATTTGTAAGGAAGTTGACATTTGGCAAGATGAGGTTGTTAGATTAGGAATATAGGTAGAAAAAAAAATTTGTGAGTAAAGGCATGGGAAAAGGCAGGCACAAAAATGTAGAGAATGTCATAAGAGGTCTAGTTTGGCTTAAGTGTAGGAAACATGAAGAGGAAGTGAAAGGGAGAGACTCTGCAAGTATATATTTGGTCAAACTTTATTCGCCATGTCCATAGATCCTGCCCATTCCACAAGTCCACAGTGGAAGATAAAACAGGTCAAGTGGCCAGTTACTCAAGTTTTTATTTAGCACCGTCTACTTTTGTCTGAATCAGCATTCCAAACACAATCTGTTCAAGGTTATAATTTCAGAATATTCTCACTGTTGTCACTTTATGAATTTCCTCTAAACTCCAGTAATTCAATGACTCTGATATCCTCACTCTTCAAATGTGAGTTCAGACAAAACTAAATACTATTTTATGAACCGAAAATGCTAGGACTAAGAGGGTCTTAACAAGACCAGATGAAAATAAGAATCCTCTTATGTGGTTCTGAGCAACATGGTCTTTTGAAGAAAAAAAAAAAATCGTACTCCACCCCCCCCTCTGCTAGCTTGATTTCTACTAGCCGTTTTCTCTCTGCTGAAAGTATCAATGTTTCTCTCCATTTTGGGGATTTAACTCTTCTCCAATGGGAATTATAGTGAAATGTTAAGTCTATGGTCCTGTTGCTGACTAACGAGCCAAAGGAGTCCGCGGAATCCCTCTTGATGTGTTCTCCTCTCGCTGCCCTGGTTCAGCCAGGAGATGGGCAGGTCTCCAATCAGATACCCCTTTCCAAAATAAAATCATAAGCTCTTAATGCAAGGAAAGAAGAAAAATGCTGGAATTCATTGATTGCTAGACTGCTATTCCCTGTTAGAAGACCATTCCTGTACTTCCTGCTTCTTTCCCATTTCCAGGTATGGGTCTCCAACTTCCCATCAATAGTTTTTTCTTCTGTTCTTCAAGCCTACTAAAAGCCATTGCACTTACTCTTCCCTCTATCTGAAATTCTTTAACCCCAAATCTCTGCATAGTTTGCTTTCTTCGTAGATTTCAGCTTAAATGCCACCTCCCCAGAGGAGCCTACCTAATCTAAAGTAGCCCCCTATCACATCATCCTCTTTTCTTTCCACCAGAGCATTTATCACTCACAAACCTGCATATTCTTGTTCATTTATTTGCTGTTTGTTTCTGTCTCTTCCCAAAAAGAGAAGAATAAACTCCATGGGAATAAGGATCTTGCCTATTTTTTCCATTGCTTTATCTTTCAAACTTAGAAAAGTACATAGCATATAGTTGGCATTCAATAAATACTTGCTGGATGTATAAATGAATGTGTTCTATGAACTTTGACTAGCCAGTCAATAAATCCCCTTTTGCTTTAACCCTCCAGCGTCAGCTACTGTTGCTTGCTGCCAGTGAACACTAAGTCAATCTCGCCAGTCCTTGCCCCTTCAGGGCTGAGACTAAAAAGTTGTGATCACAGATCATTCGGCATCGAGTCCAGTTTGTCCTTCATGTTTTTAGGTGGTTTGACAACCCAGTTTCTACTATTTGTTCATGAGTTCAGGAGATCAGGAGGACAGGAATTTCCCTCTGTATTCTAAGCAGGAGTAAAGAAACACTAACAATTTTTGAAGACCAAAAACAACAGAATTGGATATGATCTTGTGTAATTTGTTGAGTATAAATTGCACATGTCATATTATACTATCTATATCTGTTCATAATCAGTTACATAATTCCCTAGTAAATTGTTGATTTCTTAAACATTCAAATATCTTACTTACTTTTGTTGCCCCAGCATTTAGCACAGGACCTGGCACATAGTATTTGAATGGATAAATACATGAGTAGATGAAATAAGGAATCTTTCTGAGGTACTTTAACTGTTTCAAATTGCTTTCATATCCATTATCTCAGTTAATTTTCCCAAATTACTCTATCAATTATGGAGAATGAAACAGATTTTATCAGTGTTCCCCAAATTTCACTCCATCACAAGCCACCTCATGATTTTGTCACAGTCTTATTACAACCAAAGATGGAAAATCTACATCTTCTAGTACACATTAAAATAAATAACTTTTTAAAAAATTAAAAGTGCTTATCTTTGTACCTCATAAAATTATCTTTGCATACTACCATTGATACTTTGGGAATACATGGGTTAAATTAAAAAGGATTTATTTTCCCCAGGCATTTATCTAGGTTCATTCTAATGAGTTATGTTCCTGGGAGCACCAGAAAATTTTCAAAAGTGAAAACAGTAGCGTTCAAATTATGAAATTATCACATTTTCTAAAATCATAGAATATTATATATCCAATTCTCCACATTATTTTTCTAATCCAAAACTCAATAATACCCTATTGCCTACTTAAAATGTAATGTGTTCAAGACCTAAACTATCTTTCTTGTTATACTTCATACTTTTTTTTTACGTTAATGTTTTATTTAAACTGAACAACATACATAATACATATTCTAGGCTTCACTGTTCCTATGCTTCAGATCTACTGTTTGCTTCACCCAAATATCCTTATCTTCTTTCCCTCTCTTTTCTACACATATGTATATGGATTAAAGGCCACTTTTTCATCGAACCTCCCATGACCAGCCACTTAGAGGCATTTTCTTTCTGAGTTCCCAATGTGCTTTATGTGCACTATTCCTACAGGACTTAATACATAGGAAGTGCTATTTGCATGCAACTCTTATGCCTCCTACTAGACTTTGCACTAGGGGGACAGAGAAGAGGTCTGTTGTTGCATCCACTATAATGACTGACATTCAAATATTTATTGAGTACGTCTTCTATGTTAGGTATTATCTTAGGTGATTCAATTTGAAAAGTGAATCAAGCAATGCTAGCTATTTTCATAATGCACACGTTAAATGAGCATGGTCTGGGGTAGATGATAGCTAATATCTTTGTTTAAAATTTTTTCTTTTGAACTCACAATCCAGCAGAGAAAAATACACACAACCAACTACACTGGGGAAATACTGTGGGAAAATAAATTTTAAGGATGGAGGAAGCCTATATAAGGAAATTAATTCTCTAGAGGAGATGGGGGTTGGGGTAGGCTTCACACAGGAAACAAAACAGTTGCATATAATAGTATTCAATATATGTTTAGGAAGGAAAGGGTTATGCATGAAGACTTTTAACAAATTGTCTTATATTGAGTATTGTGTTGATGGAGAGAAAAAATCCCTTAGTTGATGCAGAATCAGAGGTCATATCTTCCCAAGTTTACCTTTTGACTACATGATTTACTTACCTGAATATTTCTGGCATAGGCTTCTCTGAAATCAAGTCTGTAATATCTGTAATAGACCAAAGTGGGAAAGCCATATTGGGGCTAATATTTACCATGGTGGATTCACTTAGTGGATCAAGAGGTGACTACATTTTGCTAGAAAGCGAGAAGACTAAAGAAGTAAGGCTGTAAGTAATTCTCAGAGCATTTGTACTGGAAAGTGGGACCATGAGGACCAACTTCAATTCCATTCCCCATGAAGACTTCTACTTGCTTTGGATCTGCATGTAGGCAATATTGAAGAAATACACATTCTTTTAAGAACTCAGTCACCTACTAGGAAGCCAGTGGTTTTGTGGTAGTAGCTCATTAATTTGAAATGTCAAGCTCATTTCCTTCCTAATTGTAGGTGGGTCTACCCTTAGCTGGCAAAGCTACCATGTTTATTTACAATTGATCAGTAGTGACACCTCCTGGCTCAGAAAAAGAAACACTTGTATATCCACTATTTTCCAGGCATTAACCCTGGAAAATAGTGGATATAGTCAGCTCACCAATCTTAAACACCAAAATGGAATGACCTCAAGATCAAATTGATTATTATGTGGTAATTCTAATGATGATAACAAAAGTGAAACCATATTGAGATGTAGACTTGGTAGTCATGTAGAAATACGACCCCAAATCTGCATAATCCTTGAAGGAAATGAAAAGATAGTCTACTCTGTTTGGTCCTTCTCACCTTACTCTGCATTACAACAATGATTTACAATCTCTGTCCTTACCTTTAGTCTCATTTTGCTTCAACCCTTCCTACCAAAGCACCTAGAGTAATCTGTTACATCACACCCATGTTCCAAAGACTGGATGTAATTTAGGAGGGGAAAAAGTTATTTGGGGCAGATTCTCACAGTGACACCCACTCAGACCCAGTGCAGGGTCCATGCTCATAGCCAGATATGCTCCAACAGGGAGAGATGCAGGTACCAATGGTCCATAATAACACATTTCTCTGTTCAGAAGAGTGTGATGCCAGTAGGATGGCCCAGCAATAAATGGATAGGACTCTCTCTATGGTCTTCCAGCCTCTTGTCCCTGTCCCCTTCTAGGACCTTGTAGCCATGTTGGGTGCCTCCTGTCTGCCTGGTCTCCCAGGCTGAGCAGATTCCCTTCATTCCCCCCAACTCTGCCTCCTTGGTCTGTTATTCATGAGCCCATGCTCTGAAGATACCCTTCCCTACTCCCTCCAGTTTCCTTTACATTTGGTACTTATTCTTGGGTTAGTCATCCTGGAAGAAAATGAGATCAGAATCAAGCTAAGAGGTCAATAGCTCATTATAAGTAAAATTTCATTTTTAATGAGGATGCCTTGGCAGAGCATATACTTAATCCAAAATAATATATCTTTAATGCCCTAATGTGCACAATGCCAAGAAGCATGAAAGAGATATTTTGGCATAGGGAGAGCCTTCCTGATTCACCGGAAATTGATACATAAAAACAAGAACAATATAAACAAGTCATTCTTAATATTTACTGGGTATTCACATGTATGGGACATAGAGCTAAACATTTGCTTCCTACCCTTACAGAAGCTGAGAAAACATAAGTAACTTGTCCAAGGTCATACAGCAAATAAGTGATGAATCTGGGATTCTAATTAGGGTTTTTCTGACAGAGAATCCATGCACTTAAATTATGCTCTACTGAACATTTTCTCTAAGGCTGGCCAAGATCATCAATGACATCTAAACTGTTTAGACTAAGGGAACAAAGAAATAGTCTCTACAAGTAACAGTCCAAAGGAAAATTTTTACAAAAGATCCATGTCAACTGTGAAGTGCTATAAACCTGCTATTATTATTATAACAGAGGAAGAAATGTGGCATGAAGATCTTAGCTTCTCTAGAATTCTATAGGTCAAATGAAATGAAAGGGGGTTTTGGCATGACAGAGAACTGAAAAAAGTTACTCTCAATAAATACAGTGACTTCTCTTCATGGAAGCATGCCCATCTGAACATAGAAAAGCCAGGCTGGGTTTGGCTCACTAAAACATATCTGCCCTATTGTACTGCTCACAATCAATACATCACACTGTTGAGCATTTGGTGTCACCAGCACTTCATTAAGTCCTGCAATGGAAATAAACAAGTATATAACACCTCTTTCTTCTATAAAGCAACAATAAAAACTGAGTAGGTAATGCATTTACCTGCTTCAAATATCAAAATGATATAAAAAGGCATATACTGGAGACCTCGTCTCCATCCTTTTTGTTCCTCCTTACCCCTACAGATAAATATTTCATTAATAGTTTCTTGTTTATCCATCCAATGCTTATTTATGTAAATATAAACAAATACAAATACATATTCTTATTTTTTCCCTTGTCTAGCACAAAAGGTAGCATATACACTTATCCTCAGACTAATTTTTTTCACTTAAATGCACCTTGGAGTTCTCTCCGTTATCTATCTGTCTGTCTGTCTGTCTGCCTATCTGTCTGTCTGTCTGTCTGTCTATCTATCTATCCATCCATCTATCTAATCTTCCCTGTATAGTATTCCAAGTTTAATTTATCTGGGCAGCATACTGAATGTAATAAAAGGCTAATATCTACCACCAAGTGTATGAGTGATAAATAGGAGAAGAATTTAGAGAATGGAGTCATGGATGGAATGGACATCAGAGGACACCACTCCTTAAAGAAAGTGTTCTGTAAGCTACCACACAGCTTCCTTACTCTACAAACAAGTGAGTTTCTTGGTAATGTTAACACAGACTCTTTTTTTTCATTTTCTCAGTTAGCTTCCTCCAGATTCCATTTAGATTTAAGTTAAAATGCAAAAACTGTGTTAATTGGTGCATTTTCTTGTAGAAACTAATTACAGCACCATGCTGTCAAAACAAGGTAAATTGTTAATGATACCTTACCTGACAAAATTAAAATAAAGCTATTTTGCCATGAAGGATTGTGTCTCAAAGCCATTTTAGCCACAATTATAAAATTGAAAACTGCTGGAGAGATCCCATTCCGGGCAGCCTCTTCCATCATGCCCAACTGGCTCTCCAGGGTAAGAGGCAGGGGAAGCCGGAGGGAGGAAGCATCTTCCCTCTGCTTGGGCTTCAGCATTCCAGACAGGAGTACTGAAAATGACAGTTCTTCCAGCAAGTAGGCAGCTCAGGACTTCTCTGTTTTGAGAGATGTGCATGCAATCATCCTGTAAGCTATTTGGAAGCATTCATTCATTTGTTAAAAAAATATTCATTGAGTGTCTACTAAGTGCACAGTTCTAGGTGTTGAGATCTCAGCAGGTAATAAAAAAAAAAAAAAAGACAAAGCAAAACAAAACAAAATACTTGTCTCCGTGGTGCTTATATTCTGTTGCAAGAGACAGAAACAATATAAATAATGAAAATATATTTATCAGATGGCAATAATTCTACAGAAAAATATGAAGTAGAGCAAATGGGTGAGGGTGGGTGCAATTTAAAATAGGGTAACTGGAATGGGACTCACTGTGAAGGTGGCAAGGATCTGGAAGAGGTAAGGGATTAAATCCTGTGGGCTTCTAGGAAAGGAGAAAATTTAGCAAAGCCAAAGATGTTATTCATCCAGGAAGATTTTTAAGGCCAATTGGGTTGTTGAAATATTGAAATATATCTGCACTGTTTGGTATAGCTGCTTCCCCAGTCAGAAGGCAATTAAAGGATGGACACAGCTCCAGCCCTCAGGCCAACATGCCTTTGGATTGGCCCATGCCTGAGCAGTACTGGTGGTTAAATATTAGACTATCACCCTGGACCAAAGAAAGAACAAGTGCAAATGACCTCAGGCAGAGCACTTGGGTGTTTCAAACAAGGAAGTTAGAAGCCAGGAGGTTGGAGCAGAGTTAATGAGGGAGAGTAGTAGGAGATGAGATCTGGGAGGGGGGGTGGGTAGAGCAGCAAATGCTGCAGAGCCTTGAATGTCATTGGGAGAACTGTGGTTTTAGGTCTGAATGAGATAAGAAGCCCTCGGAGGGTTTTAAACTGGGAGGGACATAATCTAATTTACATTTTGGAAAGGATCATCAGGCTGCTGTGTTAAGAGTAGAGTTTAGGAATCACAGATGGAAATGGAGATCTACCTTAGGAGGCAATGCCTTTATCCCAGCTTAACATGATGGTGGCTTGGACCAGAATAGCAGCAGTAACTGTGGAAAGATGTAGTCAGATCTTGATGTACTTTGAAGTTAGGGCTAATGAGATTCTCTGTATGGTTTTTCGTTCTGGCCATCTGGAGGGATGGAGTTGCTATCAACTGAGATGGGAAGAGTGGTTGCTTAGGGGATAGATTTAGGGCAGGGATTGGGGTTCAGTTTTAAATATATTAAGTTGTGATATCTATTGGACATCAAAGTAGAGACTGAACTGGCAGTTAGATTCTGCTTTCTGCCTTTTATATATTCCTTAAAACCTACCCAATGTGAAGCCTGGCAGATGTCTTTATAAATGGTAGATATATGAATAAATGAATGAGCAAACAAATGAATGGCTACAGTGAAGGGAAAAAAAACTGTTTAAAAAAATCTGATTCTTTCAAAGTTAAGATGAAAATGGTACCAGTTAAGAACAGACTAACATTTTTATGCCCTCTCCAATCTGCAAATGGCTTTTCACATGCCTTAGTTTAACTATTCCTTAAGTAAGTGATCTATAAATGTTATATCTATTTTACAGTGAGGAACACGAGGGCCAGAGAGATTAAATCATTTAAACAAGTTCACACAGAAAGGAAAAGGAATTATTGAATTTTAACCCCAGGCTTTGACACCAAATCCTAAGCACTCTTTACTACACATAGTTCTGATCCAGGGATTTCCACTGATATTCAGAAATCTCTTATTCAGAATAAGCATTAAAAATTTGACTTAAGCTGTAGCAAGTGGTCTTAAGGTCAGACTTTTTTAAGCTGCCAATCTCTTTTGACTTGAAATAGGTGACAAAGCTTGAATGTAACTTTCCTAAATAATAGGGACTAATAGTTATTCTTTATCTCTTCAGAAAGATTGTGAGAAAAAGTGTGCTTTCAACTCTGAAATTCAGTGAAACAATTCTGATTGGAGTACTCATCTCACAAAGAAATGCTATCCTTTACAAATTGAAAATTTAAATTTTTAATTCCAGCTCTGCCACCATCTGTTTGCAATACTTTGAGTGAGTCACAATTTCTCTGGGTCACAGATTTGGCAAAAGTGAAATGAGCATTTTAGACTCAATAGTCTCAAGGCAGCGCAATATGGCAGTTTAGAATGAGCATGGGCTAAGGAATCAGACAGAATTGGGTTCAAATTCCAACTCTACCACTTACTGTGTAATCTTGGACAATTTACTTATCATTTTTAAGCCTTCATTTTCTCATCACTAAAATGGAAGTAATGTCTACTTTATAGCATTATTGTAAAGATCAAATGAGATAAGATATGAAAAGCAGAGTGCCTGGCATATTTTAAGAGGTCAATTCAGTTAGCTACCAGTACTATTAGAATTTTTTGCATCCTTGCCATTTAGAAAATGTATATTACCTATATCATAGGTGGAAACTATGCAGAAGGTAATGCAGTTGAAGGGTATGAAATGAAAGCCTAGTTATTCTATTTTACCTACTCACCCATGACCTGTACCTTTCCCAATATGAGTCTTGGTTTACTGATCTACAAAATGGGCAGCATGCCACTTCCTGCTTCCCTTACAAGAATGCAGGATGATTAAAAACTGTATTTTTTAGAAGCCTTGTTTACCTAATATTATCAATCACTATTTCCTGTTATATTATGAGCTAGAGTTCAGTCTCTTGAAAATTTTTTTAATCTTTTAATCAGAAGGAAATAAATATGAAAAATAAAGTATGAAATTCAACAAATTGTGTCATCAGAAAATAGGCAAAGCAATTTCCAGCAGCAAAACTTAGTTATAACTAAGGACTGCTTAAGGAAGCATGGGCTATTTCCAGGAATCAGCAAATACAGATGCCCTGGGTAGCACCTAAGGCCCTTTTCTAGTGAACAACAGCACTGGTGTTAAGAAAAGGAATTTTCCTTAACTGAGTAGAAAGCAGGAAGAGAACCTCATAGACAATAGATATGACTATGCTGACACCTGATTCTTGAACTATAATAGACTGCTTGTGGGTCAAGGATCCAGGATTAGAGGTTTCCCCACAGTGGATAACTGAAAAGGAATGTCTATGCTCCTCTCCATTACTTAGGCCAATCACGTATGGTCTATTGGCTCCTTCTATCATGGGCTGCTACAAGAATTAGGTGAATGTTTTATGTTTATTGTATTGCCTTGGGGTAGGTTCTCAGAAAATGTTTGTTGGATGAATAAGTGGAAATAATCCAGCCCATTTGAGTTTTGTGCTTCACTTGAATCTCCAGTAAGGCATTACAAAGGTCTGCCCTCTATTAGAGGTATTTTCTAAAGAGATAGGAGAAGGCAGCAGGCACAGCTTAGTTATCTTGGAAACCAAGTGCCTTCTATTTAGTAGAAGCCCAATAAATGTTTGCAATTGCTTTAGGCCAAATGGCTTTTAAATCCCTTTAGGACAACCCTATGGGAGCACCCAACTATTCCTTCTGCTGTAAGTGCCTCCATGAATAGCCTCTCTGTGCTCTCTTGTCATTACCCATCCAGAGATTTCCAGAGCACTGTTCTCTGCAAAGAAAGGCAACAAATATGTAGAATACCCAGGAATGGTTATTTCCCTCAAGGAACTGATGGCTTAATAAGAAAGAGATGACCCACATATAGATAACTAGGAGATGGAACAAAATGGGATCAGTTGGTAGCAAAGATATAAAACCAAGAGCTCTAGGAGACTGTCACAGTCAGGTGATTTGTAATTTTAAAAGGTATTTATATTGAATTCTTTGAAGATAAACAGATGAGACTTTCACTTATAAAAGGTATATAGTCAGCAGTCTCTGATGCAACTTATCCCAACTCCCTACTTTTAGACCTAAATAGAAAAAGATGAAAACTAAACACATTGAAGACTAATATTGAAATAAAACTGATTGCCAGGATCTTGGCTGAATTTTCACTCTATTTAGATTAATCAAGCTGGTTTAGGAAACTCAATTAGGAAAACCCTTATTCATACTTTACCTATGAAAGCAGAGAAGCCTTTTCAACTACAGAAAGATGGTGGAAAGAAATGTCCCTCCACCACTGCCTGCCACCTGGTTAAAAACAAAACAACAACAACAAAAACAGAATCTCCACCAAATGGAGAACCGGTAGCCTTGAATGCCTAGGTATAATTCTGAAGGCACTCTCTTCCCCCATTTTTCTGTAGCCCTTTGTAGACAACTTGTCTATTGTCTATAGAAAGGAGTGGTCAGGACTGGTTTTGTTACATTGCATTCCAAGAAGTATAATTCCCATAAAGATGGGAAAACCCTGGAACAATGCATGCTAGGAACTGAGAGTTTTCAAATAATGCATTAATTCAGAATAGTAGAGATCTAGCCAAGCATGTGTGAAGTTGTTAACCCCATATAACCATACTAGATGCAAGTCTAATAAATACTGAGAAATGCACTGCAAGTAAGAAATACCAACCTGATATTTAGCAGAAGAATTTAAAAAGAATTTGATCAGCATCCAAGGAGATGATGATAGAGACAAGGGAGACACATACAGTCTGTCTGTATGCAATTATCAGGTTCCAAAAGTCCATACCTTGTTTGAAGGTGAAGAGAACATAAAACCCACCAAGGGACATATTTTTAGCCTTCAGAACAATGGAAAGCAAAATCAACCCGAAGTTTTAGAAGAACACATTTCTGAGAATATTTTATATGGGACTCAGAAGAAAATTTTAGATTATGTGACATCGTTAATAAGGTATTAGAAGATATGGTCTAAATGAAATAGAAGTAGAAAGTTATCAGGAGAATAAGCCGAGATGAAAACAGGATGAAATATAAAGATAGTGAACTGAGAGGAAAAGGGACTAGATGATATAACCAAGAATTACAGGGAGACTAAAGTTAAATAAGATAATCAAAATCTGTACTGGAGGTAGTAAAATCAGAAATGTCAGTATAGAAAATTGAATCAGTAATGTAGAGGACACAATTGAAAAGCTCTCTGAGGATATAGGAGAGAAATATAGGGATATCAAAGGATAAAAAAGATGACAGCTAGAGAGAGGAAAGAGCAGGAGACACCTAAAAATTATAGGACTTCTTAAGGTGCAACCTTGGACAATTGGGGTAGATGCATCAGAGCAGGGGTTCTTATCCTTTGTTGTTCCATGGACCCTTTTGCCAGTCAGGTGAAAACCACGGATCCCTTACTAAGTCCACACCACACTGTGTGTTATTTAATAAATATATCACACCTGCACCAACACATCCCCACAAGAATAATGTTTTTTTGAATTTCAGTTCAAGCTCATGGACCCCTTGTTAAGAACCCCTGCATTAGAGTAAGATATAATTGAAGGAAAAGGAAACTTTTCAGAGGTGAAAGAAAAATGGATAAGATTAATAGAAAATAACAGATAATAAAAATAATTATATAGATTTCTTGAGCATTTGCTGTGTCAAGAATTTGTCTAGGGGAGCAAATGTAGCTCAAGTTGTTGAGCTCCTGCTTCCCATATATGAAGCCCCGGGTTAGATCTCTGGTACCTTCTAAAAAAACAAAACAAACACACGAAAAACAAAAACAACAACAAAAAAAACTCTCATTGGAGAGCAGATGTATATCAGTGGTTGAGCACCTGCTTTCCATGTATGAGGCCCTGGGTTCAATCCCTGGTACCTCCTGAAAAGAAACTGTCTAAATACTTTACTCATATTATTTTCCTTAATCCTTGCAACCATATGAAATATGAACTATTATGATCTCCACTTTACAGACAAGGAAACTGATTCACAGAGAGGTTAGATAACCTGCCCAAGGTCACAGAAGCAAATAGCAAAGCCAGACTCAATGTTAGGTAGTCCTGTTCCAGAATCAATACTCCTAACCATGACTCTACAATAATGAAGTACAGATCTAGATAAATCTTGGACAAATTTTTATTACATATGTAGAGAAAAAAATTCCAACAAAGACACTCAAGCAAAAATGAACAAAAACAAATCAAGTCACCTACAAGGAAAAAAATCAAGCTGAAGTATTCCTGAAGTTTCAGGGAAATAGTCACATTCACATATAGCTTGTCAAGTAGTATAACTTTTTGGGAAAGAATTTGGCAATATAATATCAAAAATTTTAAATTTTTCATGCTCTTTGACCTTGAAATTTTATTTCTAAGATACCAGATTAAGAAAAAATAATCAGTGACAAATATAAAATTTATATAATTTTAAAAGGATGTTTATCACCATTATTTATAATAGCAAACCTCAAGTGATAACTTAAGTGTCCATCAACCCGGAGAGAGTTCATGGCAGTGGCTATGTATGATGAAATATTATATAGTCATTTAAATCATGGCTGTGAAGACTTTTCATGACATGATATAATGTTAAGAGGAAGAATAAGAAACAAAATACTTCATATAGTTTGATCTCAATTTTTATAATAAAAATGTGCATTAACAGTGATTATCTCTGGGTTATGAGATTTCAGGTGAATTTTTGTTTTAATTTTTAATTTTTCTGAATTTTCTAAATTTTATATAATAATGAATAGTTTTAAAATCAGAAAAAGAAAAGAAACACTCTTTGTAAAAGATCAATAGCTAATACCATCCTTACTAGGTAAGGGGAACACCAATGACCATAAATCAAGGACCCTTAAGCCAGGGGCTCTGATTTAAGTATGGGCTTTGATCTCACAAGCTGGAGGACTTTATGTCTAGTCTTTAACCTATATAGAGTTTCCATACCTGAAAAAAGGGTTTCCTTTTCTGGGGAAATAGGGACTACTGCTTTCTATCTCACTGTTTTGCTATGCTTTAGAGGAGCCAATGAAAGCAACACAAAAGTTATTTGTAATTTGTCAGCTCTACAAATGTGAAACACTATATTAAGGAGATAATTGTCATTATTTTGGGGGACTCCAGAACCCTCTGAAAACTGTCCCTATGTTTGTAGAATTTCCCACCCAGTTGAATCTATTCGTCTCTAAGGTAGACACTGGAAATTCATTTTCTAAACCTCCTTTGCAACTTAACCACAGGCAAGTGACCTAGGCGCAATCATTTCCTTCCATGTAAGTTAGTGACACAAAGAAGCCCAATCATGGAGTCCAGGAATTCCTTCTGGTGAGGACACCTTAACAGGAGTCCAGCTTCCAAGGACATCAAAGGATGAGGTTCTAAGGAGGACCATCAGTGAAAAGCCTTGCTGAGAATGTGTCCAGCAGTTACAGCAGAGGAGTGTCCACTGCAGCAGAGGTTTAACTGGGACTTTGTTCTTCTCTGTGTAGTCTCCATACCTCTAAATGTTAAACTACTTTTTCTACTAAACTAGCTAGAGTGGATTCTGTTGTTTATAGCAAAAAATCTGACAGATATATAGGGCTTGGCCCCAACAAAACCTAGATTTGAGTCCTTATCCAAGTAGTTATCAACCCAGAGTCATATATTCTCTCTAACCCTCAGTTTCTGCAAGCAATATCTCATTTAATGACCACTACAAGCCTATGAGATTGGGTCTGTCTTCTCCAAAGACCACACTCATACTGCACTCAGGCAATTCAAATGTTTTCCCCATTTTCAGTTTAAAATCACACTCACTAACCTGTCTTCTCGTCCCCTTCTATTTGCAAAGATGTGCAAGTTTGGGCCATGGGGTCATTTAGGACAACTGGGCAGTAAACCAGAATCCTAGAATTTGGGAGCTGGATAGTATTTTAAAGATCTTCTAGCTCAACCACTCATCTGATATATGGGAAGTCCACAGTAGGAATTTATATGTTGACAATGTATTTCCAATTCGTTGAAGCAGCTGAACTTATACTGGACTTGCATATTGCTACAACTGTGGAGCAAAATGTGAAATTAACCAGTTATTTTGTCTATACGTCATCCAGCTTAAGTATGCTTTTGATAGGTTGACTGAAGGGATTAGCAGTTCATGTACTGGAGAAATACATCCCCCAGGCCTGTTCCAGAGGACAGTAGACATAAGAATCTGGTGAGTCATTTTCCTCAGAAAAGCTGGGCTGATAGTTCAATTCTTTCCCTTGACTGACAAGGTGATATCTATTAGTACAAACAGAATTGTGAGAGAGCCAAACTTGTGTTATCTATTTTTTCCAAATTGAACCTTTAGGTGTTTTCTCCAAAATGAATTATTAACTAACTTGCCCAGAGTCTAGAAAGCCTCTACCTAAATTTTTCTCCATATATTTACAAAGCACACAATACCCTATGGATTGTTGTTCCTTGACTTGGCAAGCATTTCACACCAAGTGTAATACAGAGGCCCTGTTCCTTTGCTTACTTGTGAATATTTACTGTGAGTTCTAATTTTCTGGTTGAAGGTTCCCAGTGAATGACCACATCTTGCTTTTAGTACATCATGTTTCTTCTTATTTTATGAATGTGGGCTGACATAGATGCCACTTGGCACCATGCAAAGATTTGAGGGCAAAGAAAAGGCTTCACAGACAGAGACCACAAGCTGGCCTCAGACTTGCATAAATACCCTCAAATGCCCAGCTAAGGATGGCCATTCCCTTCTGTATTTAGAATCACCATCTCAGAGGATGACTATACTATTGCTTTAAGGCATACGTTCCGGGGCCTGGATTTAAGAGTGGACTCCCTCTACCCAGTGAACTGTTGAGTTCTTTTATAATGGGTTCTGCCATAAGTAGAGGGCATCTTTGGATGTGTAAGCACAAACACACACACACACACACACACACACACACACACACATACATAATGATTAAAGAGTGCTGGTTTTTTTGGCCTACAGGAGTCCATTGAAATATAGACAAAGCGTATCTTCAATGAGTCCTCCCTTCTCCCACATGCATTCTGACCTTCTCCTGGCCCTCACCCCTCAGTGGCACTCTCACACTGCCCAGTCCTTTAGGGCTCTCACCCTCTTATTTGTCAGATTAAAATCATTCACACTAAAACTTTCAGACTTTATCACCTCCCTCTTCCTCCTTATTGCTATTATCTATTGAACTGTCTGCCACTCATCTTCATTCATCAATGGCATGAGCACCTGACTCACATCTCCCTCTCCAGCACTACTGTCATCAGCACTGCTGACTTCAGCTTCCACATGATGACCCATCCATCATTTTGGCCTCTCAATTCCTTAGCTCAAATGATCATTTCTTAACCCCATCTCAGCCACCCATTCACAGGGTCACATCCTAGATTTTCCTATTACCAAAAGCTGTGCCTCTTCTAAAAGCTCTAGATTTGAACTTCAAAGTTCAGACTTGCAGACCATCATTTCTAATACTTTTGATGTAATACACCTTCTCCAACAACTCTTTGATCTCATGGCACTCTCTATCCCATTACTCCTATTATTTTTATATTAACTGCCCCTCCTTTTCTGTCCTTACATTCCTTTTTACCTAGTCCAGATCCCATGATGCATCACTGAAATAGTGTCCTTTAAAACACCTTTACTTCTTTGCCCCACTTTCCTTCTGTCATATTTGCTTGGCCAAACCCTAACCACAATATACCCAAATAACCTTTAAGTGTACACTGGCTCCTGTGCAGATAAATTTTATTGGATAAAATTAGGCAACTATTTTGATCAAATTTATGATAAAAAATCTCAGATGGACATTCAATACTGCAAGAGAGTTCTATACATTTCTCTAATACAATAACTTACTCTTCAAGATGCCAATATCACACTTCCAATCTTTCTGCAAATCTCCACCATAATCTCCTCCCTGATTTCTCTTGAGGACTTTGTCTTAGATTTCATAAGGGAAAAAAAGATGCCATAAGATCAGAACAACGTCATTTTTCCACTGTCCATTCTGCCAACCTACCCCCTTCGTACATTCTGCCTTCCCACAGTGTCCCTAGAAGCAGTGTCTCTGTTCCTTTCAAGGAGAATATTTTCCTTGTGCACTGGATCCCACCCCATTTCACCTTCACAAATACTTTGTAGCAAAATTGTCCTTATCTGACATAATCAGGAACCACAGTTGGTCCATAAATCAAAACTGCTAATTAAAGCTGGGTATCATTAAAATAGCTTTAACTACCACATATGCATTCATTCATTGCCAATCTTTTGATACACGACAAAGACTGACATTTGACTCATCTTTTGTCACATCATATCATCTATGAATTTCAATTTTAGTTTCTTTAAAGTAGAGTGAGAACTTTAAGACACTTGAAGGCAATCTGGGAACAGAATCCTAGATTTTTACAAAATTTTCCCAATCTTTTATGTTTGTCTTACCCAGAAAAATGGAACTGCAACTATTTTTAGCAACTTGCTAAAAAAAGAGTCTTTTCAAAGCTTCAGCTAAATTTTCATCTAAGTTTTCAAAAATAACTCTTCTTGTACTATTTCTTCATTATATATAATATTTTATTAAATTTCATAATTACAGTAATGAGTTCCATAGGCATTAGCAGGTTTGGGGATAAATACAATTATCTCTTAGTAAACAATAGATCAAACTGCTCAACATAGAAGTGCATTGACATCCTAGAGTGTGGAATGCCAGCCATGGGATTCAGTACATTTTACAGAAGTCATGGAGAAGGGTCATTAATATAGTTTTAGTTAAACGGAGGTTAGGAGAATTTCAAATAGACCTAGTTTTTCTGAATTAACAATTTCTTCCTCTCTGCTAAATGAGTTACAATTCCATACAAATATGCCTTAAAATAATTAGGCAAAGTCTTTTTTAATGAACCCTTCCTTGACCCTGTGTCCCTCTTCTCTTTCTTTCTCCTCCTTTTATGCTTCCTCTTCTTCTTTGCCTTGGCTGTCTCCTCTTCCTTCTTTCTCTAGCAAAACTCCCAAAAGAGCTTTCCATATTGACTACACTTCCCATTTTTTCCTACCCACTGGATTGGGGTGTATTTTCTTCCCACTCCCAACCCTACTGCACATAAACGGCCTAGCTCAAGGTCATCAGTTACCTCCATCTTTCCAAAACCAATGATTAGTTGTCTTTTCTTTCTTGAATTCCTCATTGGATGTCTATACAGTTGATTGCTTCCCCCCTCTTCAGCCTTTCCTTCTCTGTCGTCTTCTGTGATGTACCCCTCCTTGTTTTCCTCCTACTGTCAAATCAGACCTCTAATCTTGTGCTCTATTGTTAACACTTTTCTCTTCTTCACTTACGTTCTCTCCCTAATGAGATTTTCATCCCATCTATAGCTTCAAAAACTATCTCTACATGGATTATTCTTCCATATCTCTGAGGCAGGTCTCTTCCTCCATGACCAGACTTATAAATCTGTCTACCCAATATCTCTACCTGGATGTCTAATGGGTTTCTCAAATGTAAAGGAAACAAAACAGAATTCTTGATTTCTACTCTCACCTCCCAATACAGCAAAATCCTCTTCTTTTGCAACTTTTCTGTATTCAGTAATACGGCTGCAATTTACCCAACTGAACAAACCAATCACTTAGGTGTCATCCATGTTTCCCCTCTTTCCCTCACATTGCACATCCAGTCCTCCAGGAAGTCCTGTCAGCAATATCTCCAGGGTAGATCTTGAATTCTACCACTTCTTACCAACTCTATTGTTACCACTCTTTTGTTGAAGCCACTAATCTCTCTCCGCTGGGTCACTTCCATGGCCCCCAAATTATCTACCTGCTTCCATTCTTACTGTATACCCACTATAATCCATCTACTACCCAGAAGGCAGAGTTTTGTTTCTAAAATGTAAATTGGATCATATCACTCCCCTACTATAAAAATTCTCCTGTGGTTTCTCATTATCTTTGAATAAAATCAAAATTCCTCACCTGGACTACTAGTTGACCTGATCCCTGATGACCTTATCATCTCATTTTTCTTCATTCTTCTCATTATCTACTAGTTTTCAAATTGGCCTCGCTCTGTTCCTCAAATGCACCAAGTATTCTCCTTAGAGTCTTTGTATGTGTTGTTTCATTTTATTGGACACTCTTTCACCAGATCTTTGCAGAGGTGCCTTTAATTTACTTAGCTGATGACTCACATATCACCCCCTCAAAGAGGCCACCTCAGACCACCCCAGATAAAGCAGCCTGCTTAGTCTCTACTTACCACTTTATTTTACTTTGCTTTATCTTTTATGTAGTATTTATCAGTACCACATATGATCACTTATATTTATTTATATTTTCCTTTCTTTCTTCCCACTAGAATGTAAGTTCCTTGGGTGCAAAGCTTCTGTACACCTTGCTTACCATTATATCATAGTACCTAGGGGAATGAGTTGCTATAGGAGATATAAAATAAATATTTCTTTTCTGACCAAATAAATGTAAATTACTGCTATGACTAGTGTCATGTATGTATATTTTAAGATCAGGCAAAAATCTTAGGCTAAAGGAATTTAACTTTATATATGGAATTTAGGGTGTTGGTAAGTTGGACGGAGAAAGAAGAGAAGAATGGAGATTTCTTGCCCTCACTTTTCTGTTATGGGAGCTTAGTCCTGGAGCAGAGACTGAATCTCACATGTCATCCCTGCTTTCCATAATCTTCTGTTTGCTCTTATCCCTGCCACTCCTCAGGATACCTCCTTGGGCTTTCTTCCTGCTTCCCATCAGCCCTCAGGACCAGCTACACAATTTGTGGTTCATAGTGCAAAATGGAAATGCAATGATCCTTGTCCAAAAATATTAAGAATGTCATGATGGTGACAGAACAGCATTAAACCAAGGGAAGAGTCATTGGGTGCCTGCCCAAGTCACATGCCCATGACCTCAGGCCTAAATGATCTTCCCAAGCACCTAGGTCAATTTTCTCTCTCAAGTCTCCTCCAGCATACTCTATCTCCCCTCAATCCTTGTTTCCTTCTCCTGATTCCTGCCCTAAATGCAAACCCAATTAAATGTGTGAAAGGCAAAATGGACTGGAGAATAATGGTCAGAGAGAGCTGGGATCTTACAAAATAAGGGGATGAGATTGGAAGACAAAAATATCTAGCAGGCAAGAAACTAAAATTGCTTGCTTGCATTATAGTCATTAGAATCACCCTGTGGCTTAAAAGCCCCTAGACCTTTACAACATTTTACCATTCTTCCAATCAGATTTGTTCATAAAAGGGATTAGGCAGATAGTGAAAAACAGTACTTTGTAGTAGTTAATTAGCTTGACATTTACTGTGGTCATAAATTTCTCTTTTTTTATACTGCCTAGGGAAAAAAATCCATCTTGTTATTTCAAATTCACTGAGTCCACTTTCCTTAATCTGTACAAGAACTGAGTTGTACAAATTTCTGCTATTTCTTTGTCTATTTCTTTCCACTGGGAGAGATTCATTCCCAAACTTAGATAATACATGAGGAATGAAGCACTGCTCATTGCCAGTAGGCCTCGAATTTGGCTCTTCAAGGCATTCAGGGTTTGAACAAAGCTTAGATAAAACTAAAGAAATGAAGCAAAATATTGGGACAGCCAGAACAAACTGTACGGATTGAGAGACCGTTTGTGTTTCTCTTTTGATGGCTACCTATATTTAATGGGTCAAATGTAATATTCTCCCCCTTCCCTTCTGGCATTTTATCATATGATGTGTCACCACTGAGACGCAGTTAGGCCCCTGGACAGTATATTTAATTCTTTAAAACTTTCAGTGTATCACATTTTCATTTGAAAAAATATAGGCTGCTTCTTTCTCCTCAGGATATCATACATGCGTTTCTCCTTTCCCCCTATCTACCTGGTGGTATTTTTTTCCTTATGTCGAGTCTGGCTCTGATCTAGTTTGGTGATTTGGATCACCATGGAGATGCCAAAATTCCTGATTTAAAATGTCTTCTGCCTAACTCAAACTACCCATTTACTTCAACTATGAAAGCTGGCACTCAGAAATTTTTTTGAGAAGCCAAAAACACTTAATGCAAATTAGGTGAGGTGACATTGAGATGCAGCAGTCACTTCTTGGCACAATCTGCTCTTTGATAAACTTCACTTCTAACGAGGAGGGAATTATTTCATCCCGTTTTCCAACAGTGATCTGTGTCTCTTGTTCTTGCTCTTACTGTGGCTGACTGGATCCTGATTCTGTCTTCAAACTGATGGCAGTCTCCTGAACTTTCTCTAACTTTCCATGTTTGATGGTTGGTCGACAGGTCTAGAGGTGTCTCAAGAAATGAGAGTTGCAGTTTGTGGTGTAAGTAGGGTGTTCCCTACTTACATCACCAGGCAGAAAGGAATTTTAGTTACAAATCCACAAATAACACTAGATGATTCAAACTAGATAGAGCAATAGGAGAACATTTCTTGAAATGTTATGAATATCTTACCAAATTCAAGAGTAGAAATTGGGCCTCATAAAACACGTAGCTGGGCTCTGGCTCCCCATTTCCTTTCTCTCTTTTCCTTCCTCCATTCCTTCACTTCTTTACTCACTAATTCACCATCAATGCATATAACAGGTAAGGATATGTACTCTGGAGTTAGACTGGCTTGGTTTGAATCCTAAACATTTTGTGCCTATTTTCTTCCCTGCAAAATGGAACATTATAATAGTATCTATACCTCATGGGGTTGTTTTGAGGAAGAAATGACTTATTACATGTAAAATATTCTATACAATACCTTGTATTAAGCTCCCCCAAACTAAGCTTCTTCTGCTTGCTTATTAGTGCCTATTACTCAAGCTTGGTGGCTTCCATTCTGACTTTATAAGCTATTTCTGGTCCAGGGCTCTCTGCTAATTGGCCTAGCTACACTGCTTCTCAATTCTGAATTTGTGGGGTAGGTAGCCACTCCTGGTCTAATCTTTTGTGGTTAAAGGGAAAGGAGTCAGGGGCCATATTAGCAGGAGCTAACATTCATTGTATATCAGGCACTGTTCTAAACACTAATATTTATTAACTTATAACAGTCCCAAAGTAGTTACTATTATTAACCTCATTTGTAAAATGAAGGCCCTTAAGATAAAGAAATGAAAGTAACAGGGCTAATAAAGACAGAACAAGAATTTGAGCCCAGACCCCAGGGTATAAACCAGTCCTTTACATTCTCACTCTCAGTTTTGGACAGACTCTCAGGAGCATCAAAGACAGGTTCATTAAGAAGGAGGTTGTAGGCAGGGAGGAATGACCAGCCTTGCTTGTACAGGAGAACTAGAGGCCACACAGATTTGAAGAAGGAGTGATAATCTATATGAACTGATATTAAAATCTGGTATGACCTGAAACCTTAAGAAACAAACAAAAAATTGTTTGACTCTAATTCCTCATGGCCTTTAAGTGGGTTGCTGGAATCATAAAGGACATACTCCATCCTACTGAGTCACATTGATGGAATTTGTACATTTTTATGTTACTAATTTTCTGTAGGCATTTGTTTTAAACTCCTCTAAATACATAATTTATGTCAATAGATGCATATAAACCTATGCATATATAATTTATCAACTGTGTTATGCTTTGAGTGAGTTGTGTGGGTGTGTATAGTAGTACCCTGAGAACTCTTAAATCCAAATATTACATAATGCCAAACTTATGTAATATTTGGATTACATAAGTTTGACCTCTAAGTTCTCAACTCATTCAATTCCAGTAAAAATAAAATAATCCCCTAGTCAGAGGGCTACAGTCTCTGATGTTCAACCTCAGAATCATCCACTGGCCCTAATAAGAATAGAAAGAATCCTTTGACTTTTTATAGAGTGACACATTTCTCTTTTCCTCTCTGGAACTCTAGCCATCTTTATTTTTCCTCTCTCCAAAAAAAGAAATCTCATTATAATTCCTTTTCCCAACACTTCTCACCCCCCACTGGCATCAAATCCACCACTTCTGAAATGCTACTTTGTCACAGACATAAATCTTATCTGTATACTAAGAATCAAATGCTGAAAAATCATCTTTAGGTTCTCCTCGTCCCAGTGGATATATCAAACCCTTGCAAATGTGACCCAGCCATCTCAAAACAGGCCAAAGATTTAATGACTGAAAAAAAAAATCCATATTCAGTAAAATGTTCTAACATCCTTCAATTCTATAATGAAAATTATTAAGCCCTAAGAGGGCTCAGATTAATTTGTTACAAAAATATTTGGCTACCACCCATGTTCAAACTGCATTGGTGTGGAAGGAGGACAAAAGATAAACAAACCTTAAGTCATTCTTTGAGGACCTTGCAATTAAGAAGGGAAAGTATGGTTTATACACAAACTATACTTCAAGGGAGAAAGTGTTAAGAGTCAAACCAACTGTTTTAGTTTCCCATTTGCTAAAACAAATACCATACAATAAGTTGGCTTAAACAATTGGAACTTATTGGCTCATGATTTTTGAGGCTAGGAGAAGTCCAAAATTGAGGTGTCAACAATGTGCTGCTTTCTCCCTGAAGACTGTGGCATTCTGGGACCAGCTGCTGGTGATCCTTGGTCCTTGGCTTTTCTGTCAAAGGGTAATGCACATGCTGGCATCTTCTTTCTCTTCTGGGTTCTCTTGACTTCCAGCTTCTGGCTGCTCCCAATGGCTTCTCTTTCCATGTCCAATTTCCTTTGCTTATAAGGAATACAGCTATATTGAATTAAAGTCCACCCTTATTAAGTTTGGGCACACTTTAACTAATAACATCTTCAAAGGTCTTATTTACAATTGTAGAGGACAGCATTCAGTCCCCAACACCAACTATTCCGTATTCTTTCATTGTCAGGACACAAAAAAACTCAAATTCTTGATTGCTTAATGAAAAGATTCAAAATGACATTAAAACAAGTTAGTATTTATGTAAATAACAGAACAGAAAAGAATATCTGAGTGTGGAAACACAATTACAGATCTAGTGCTATTCCTTGTCAGCCCTTCAGTTCTTGTTGCTAACTGACCAGAATTCGTTTCTGCTTTGGCCCATCATTTTATATACTCAGAGGCGGATCCTCTGAGGTTCCATGAAGAGGTCTTCTTTCTTTTGTGCCTTGACTTTGTTAGACACTCTTTTTCCTTTTTCATAGCAAATTGTGCCAAACCATGCCCTGTGTCATATGGGGCACTTAGTTCAACATTCCATTAATGTATAGCTCTATAACACCATGTATCCTCAATTGTAAGGAAATACATCACATCCATTTGCATCCGTTAGGGCTCTTTTGTTGGCAATACATAGGGTGGCCCACTATGCTAGTTTGCTTTCCACTGAGGGATTTCCTAGAAGGCAGGACTTTCAGGGCTATAATGGAAAAGTCTCTTACAATAGATAGGAAACCCATCCCAAATTGGCTCCATTTAAAAGGAAAATCATTAATTCATATAACAGAGGAGTCAAGTAGCTTCTGGCATGTCTTGATCCACAGGTTCAAATAACGTGCCTTAATACAGTCTCTTTCCATCTCTTGGTTCTGTTTTCCTTATCCTCTCGCTCCATGGTGACTTTAATCTCAAATTCCATGTGGTAACACATCGGCTCCTGGTGTGAATCCTCCCAGATTCAAGTGTAGCAAAAACTAAAAAGCTTCTCTCTTCCCAAAAATTTGAACAAGAGCCTAGCATTTATTGACCTGAGTTGGGTCATGTACCCATCCTGACTAATCCCTGAGCCAGAGAGAAAGACATGCTGATTGCCATAGGCCTAGGTCACTTGCCTACTGCCTACTAATGAATCTAGGTTTGGGGTCAGGACAACTCAAACCTTGGGGCTTGAGAGGGAAGACTCTAGAGGTTCTCCAGAGAAAATTCAAAAAATGAAAAATAAAAAAGGATTCTGGGAAGCCAAAAAAGTCTACATAACAAACGTTGGTGGTATTCCTGTGAAATGTTTCGTTCCACTGGTGTATAGAGCATATCATTTGAGAGCCATTGGCTTAAGAAAGGTTTGTAATTGGGAGAGAGAATATTGGTTGGGAGAGTAAGCTGACTTAAAAGCCAAGTTAATACAGCTGGGCAGTAAGCGTGGTTCACATCAGTAATTCATTAACAGTGACACTAATGATCTTAGGTAGCTTTTTAAAGATCTTCTATAGTCCTTACTATGCTTTATAGTAAAATTTTCTGATTTCTGTTTTGCTAATTCTTGTTCCCAGGCAGAGACATTTTGTTTTGCCAAGCTACAGAATTGAAGAAGGCAGAAGTTACATGGATGTCAGGAAAGGCTTGGATTTGATTAGTTCTGGGCCAATATCTGCCTTGGATGCTGTTCAAATTGCTTCATCTGTTTTTGAATGAAGTTACAAGAATATGGGCTTGGCTTTGTCGTGAAGTCGTAAAATTTATTTCATCCTGGTATTAAAGGAAGGTAACTGAGACCAGAAATTTAGGGGCCTTTAATAAGAATAAAGTCTTGATTAAAAATAAGAGAAAGATTTCCAGTCATACTCTCCAGCTGACTTCATGGACTCTCTTGGGAGTTAATTGTTCAATTTCATTAGAAAAGTGAAAACAAGTGTCATAAGACTGTACTTATCTAAATCATAGGCAGGGAAAAAAAAAGAAATAATATAAAAATGCTTTGTCTTCCCTGGAATGAAACAGCAACCAAGTCTCAGAGTTCCACAGGTGACCTGTTCATCCTGAATTTTCTTGGAAATAAATAGTATTTCATATGTCCAGGTGTTGTTATTTTTTTGCTTTCATTTTCACGTTAACGTTCTCATTCCAGTCTGAGAGCAAACAGGTAAGGTTGGCAGATAACATGTTCCACTTTGTAAATGAAGAAGCTGGTGTCCTTCTTCTGGTAAAATAAGTTGGTTAGGGTTACATAACTAGTTCATGGAGTTAGGATCACCCTAACTATCCCAATGCTGTCCCCAGTAAGCTGGGTAAGCCAGTAGTTCTGCTCTTCAGAACTGGATCTTGGTATGCTTATATATGGAATAATTAATTAATGCAATTATTGAATACCAACTCTGTTCCAAGGGCTGTGCTAGATGGAGAGACAGATGAATAAGGCATATTCCTGCCTCCAGTGAGGTCTCAGCCTAACATGATTTCCTTTCCTTATTTGTTACCAGAAAAAGTTAAATATAAATCGTTTTTGGACTTTGCATATTTTTTTGCTTTGAATACTTCTTTATAATTATTTTAAATTTAAGCAGCAGTCACAATAATAATGGTAACTATTTTCTATGTTCCTATAACTGTCGTAGGCAAAAATTAAACCCAGCTTTCAACCTAGATGTACAGAACATATAAGACTTATTTAGTTAGTCTTTAACTTATTTGGTTTTCCTTCTAAGGCCTATTGCTTTGTTTAAGAGGAAGAAAAAAATAACGATTTTTGTTCCAATTCCATTTAGAGCTTAGTTCAATTCATCTAATAATTTAAACAGCCCCTTAGGTAGTTCTTAGATAACATCCTGGCAAGAAGACTTGCTAAATAATCCTATTTTGTATGTCAGAAGTTGAGTATCACTCCTTATTTCTCTTTGTATTTTTTTATGAAACAAATTCTAATACCTCCCACCCCCACCACTAGTACTTCCCTACTTGGATGTTCTAGTCCAACCTAGGGAGAAAAAAAAAAGGTATTATAATTTTAAAACTATTGCCTTTGCAAAACATACATGATCCCTCATAATTTTCACAGAAGCGCTATGAGAGAAGTGGTATTTATAAATGAGTTAACTGCAGTTGGGAAAGGCTAAACATCAGATATAAGGTTTGTATTAGTCAGCCAAATGGGTGCTGATGCAAAATACCAGAAATCGGTTGGTTTTTATAAAGGGTATTTATTTGGGGTAGAAGTGTAGTTACCAGGCCATAAAACGTAAGTTACTTCCCTCACCAAAGTCTATGGCCATGTGTTGGAGCAAGATGGCTGCTGACGTCTGCCAGGGTTCAGGCTTCCTGGGTCCCTCTTTTCCTAGGGTTGGCCTCTCTCTGGGCTTAGGCTTGCCTCTCTCCACAAGGCCAGCTGTAGACTATTGAGTGAATAGCTCGTCTCTTCCCGAAGCCTTATCTCCTTCCTCATGATCAAGCTCCTCTGTGCGCTTACTTCCTTGGGCTCCAGCATTAAAACTCCGCATCAGAACTCGAACATCAAAACTCCAACCAACTCCTCTGCTCTGCCATGTAGTTTTATCTCTGAGTCCCCACCCACCAAGGAGTGGGGAGTCAACATCTTACTGACATGGCCCAATCAAAGTCCTAATCATAATTTAATCACGCCCAGAGGAGCAGACCAGTTTACAAACATAATCCATATCTATTTTTGGAATTCAAAACTATATCAAACTGCTACAAGGTTGCAGAGTTTATTTTGCCATGTGCTTAATTATTTTGCCATACCTTTATGATTTTGAATGAGACCCTATGGGCATGGCATGGGAAGTTGTGCTTTTTGGGGGACATCCCCCCTAGACTGAAGGGCCACTGCCAGGCTACTGTGCAGGGCATGTCTCATTTATATTTGTATCTCCAGCATCTAACTTGTTGCCTAGCACATAGTAGTTACCCAGTAAATGTTTGTGGACCTCAGCTGAGCTAACCATTTGCAATTGATATGAGATGTTTTTTGTTTCTTTTCTCAATGTCCTATTCCTTCAAATATCCTACACAGCTGGCCCCAGAGTCACCAAATGTCTAAGCTGGAAAGTCCTTAGAGATCATCTAGCCCCAATCTGTTATTTTACCAATGGGAACCCTGGAGGACAGGGACACAGAGCTGATGATGGCCAAGCCAGGGTTAGCCCAGGCTCCCACTCCAGGTCTCTTTTCCCCCAACCCCTGCATTGCACGAGGTCCTCTTTTTTTAAGTTCACAACTTTTACTATACACCTACTGTTTTTGTTTGTTCATGTATGAATGATATACTTCAATAAAAATTTATTTAAACAATTAAACCCCTAATTTCATTTTCATTTCTAATTTGAAAGCATTTACTGATTGCCTACTATGTACCAGGTACTTGGTATATGCCCTTAAAAACACACATGGTCTCTGATCTTTGGCATACTGCAATCTAGGAAAAAGATTGTCAAGAAATAGTTATGGATGAGGTAAGCTGTGGAAAGCAGAAGCTGGTAAGCTGTAGGAGTGTACATAAGGCACATTCACCTTGTTTGGTAGTTTCAGGTACATCTTCTCTGAGCAAAGGAGGTTTACTCTCAGAGCTGAGTGGGGTTTCATGAGTCAAAGTGGGAGGAAAAATGAGACTCAGGAATGTGTGAAGGCTTAGATGCCAGAGTAGGAGCACTACTTTCAAGGAAAAGAGAAAAGACTATTGTGGCTAGAACTTAGAAAGCAAGTGTGATAAAAGTAAAGAGGAGATCCCAAAGGTCTGATTTTGGATGTCTTGTAAGCCATGGTAAAGATCTGGGGCTTTTTCCTGAGGACAGATCACCAGGTAGATAACAGGATGCTACTGTACTGTGTACAAGCAGAGGTTGTGCCAGGTGTCCTTATTTAAGAGTAAAGAGAAATTGCTCGGATGGACAACATATAAACTCCACAACCAACAAGCCATTTTTGTGACATTCTCTCCAGAAATCTTTAGAATTTGAAAGTAGAAATGATAAAAGTCTCATGAATAGACAGCAAGATAAAGCGCTAAAAGGTCGGTAGGAGGAATTAAGTGATTAGTCAGTGTGTGAGGGCCGAGTGCCTTCTAAGTGACCATGAATATTCAGGTAAACGTGTCTGGCTGAAAGATTATCAAAACAGCAGACACCCAGTGGACAAAATGTACTCAAGTAAATCTCTAATTAACAGACAATGTGGTATTGACTGATGCCCTGTTACACTCTAATCCTGGGTGTACAGATGGCAGCCAACATCCAAGCAAAAGATTAAATATTCAGTAACCATCTGGATGGGCCTAGCCATCACACCAGACGTCTGGATAGTTGGAAACATCTGGAATATTGACTGAACTTTCTGCTTTTCCTATGAAAGTTCACAGCACTGCAGACCCAGTCTTAGGTTACAATTACCCAATGTATGGTAGGAGCTCAGAGAAATATATGTTTACATAATTTTTAAGGATTCCAATGCTTCATTGCCCAAGAATCTAGTTTCTCCTCCTTTTGTCATAAAGACTTGACCTGAGAGTGTTATACTAAAATGCAAATGCCCCTTTAGGTCAGTTGTATCTCCAAGTAAGTAAATCAGGACTATGGTTCAATGCAGAGTTGGCTTTGCTTGGTTCCTTCCTCTTCGATGCCATTAAGAGTACATCCCAGCCTGGTCTTCTCCAGTTTGAAAATAGAATTAGGACTAAAAAGTTGAGGGTTATCACTAAGCCCTGATCAAGAATATTGCTGGAGACACTGAAAACCAACTTGGAGGAGAACTATGAAGAGGATGGAACACACGGGGACCTCAGAATCCCACAGTTGGTACTGCCTCTGGGTGCTGACTACATCTACAGGGCAGTTCAGTTCTGTTTTGTGACGTCAACCAAGAAATCAAATCAGAACTAAAAAAGAATTTCAAAGAATTCTTTACCAGTTAAACTATGTCACTCCTTTTCAGCTTGTTGAATACTGGACTGTGGTTTAACTTAAAGCATGGCATTCTCATCAAAGTATGTGGTGATGGCTCTGTTTATTGGATTGGATTGGTTTTGAGAGACTGATTCAAATCATGGCTCCACCACTTTCTAATGTTGGATCTTTGTAAGTCTAAATTTCTTCATCTGTAAAATAGAGCTAATAAAGCATGAATCTCATGGAGTTTTTGTGATGATTAAAAGTCATAATTAGCACAATATCTGGCATACAATTTAACACTCAAGGAAAATTAACTGCTAAATTTTAAATGAAAGGAATCCTATGTTGAATTCTTATGAAAAGTGAAATATCACCTCTAAGTTATTGTTTGATTTTTATATTAACATGTGTTCCAAAGGTGATATGTACCTATACAATCTAACATTGCTCTTGAGTTCTTTTGTGATTTGATTTTTTGTCTTGTGATCTATAAAAATGGTCTACAGTGCTGATATCTTCCTATTACTTTTAAGAAGGTCCTTCAAAAGATGGTCAAATATTTATTAAATTATTTAATAAAGTGAATCCAACCAAAATAAGTTTGAAAAAATGTTCCTATAGATGCAATCTCTTATAATTTCTGAGGAGACTGGCTCCTGGCTAAAAACCCATGTATAATCTTTCAGGCCTGACACAAGTGGTTAATGTGCCTTGCTGAGACCTTGCTATGGGGGAGAGAGAGGAAGAAGCCTTGAAGGCACTTTTCACCAGGCTGACTTAGTACTTAGTATGTGTACACACCTAGCCTTTCCCCTTTCCCTAACCCCAGACCCTAGGTCCATAAAATGGATCACTCAGCAGTGTGACAATCCCCACCTCTATGCTTATCCATCCGATCCTTGCTCAGTGGCACCGTTTCATGGGGAAGATGGAATAGTGGAGGAGTTGGCACTTTCTCAGGTTTACCTTCTTGTTTAAACAATCACAGAATGGGATTAAAGGCTTCACTATTACTTTCATTTTGGCTTGTTGTCCTAATCAGCTGCTCCAGCACCTGGCAGTTCAGTTCAGCTCAGCATTTGACATTTTCCTGATTAGAAAAGTAATGTGAGATCATTGTAAAACTTTAGGTAAAATGAAGAAAGCAAAAATAATAAAATACACATAATTGCCCCAACCCGAGCAATTAACATTGAAGTTTCTTTCTGTCTCTTTTCTTCGTATATGTGTGTGAGTGTGTGCATGTGTGTGTACATGTGTGCCCATGTAATTACTAATATTTAACAAAATTGGGCTCAATACATATTTTTTGCATCCCATAATTAAGAATAATTTCCTGTATTCTTTATAATTTATGTAAACTTGCTTTTTTAAGGCTGCTTAGGATGTCATTCTATGGATTGGCCTTAATTTAAGCATTGCAACTCATCCATGAATAGGAATTGGGCAGCATTTTGGGATTCCCAATATCCCTGGCCAAAGACTTCTACTTTACTATTCAAGGAGAAAACATAGAGGATTTGTTAAAAGATCATACTCTAAGTGATAATATATACGTTTCAGAGCGGTTCCTACAAGATTCCAAACATGAGCAATTTAATTAAGTCTTATCACCTTATTGCTACTGAGGTGAAGGGATTAGTGATTTTATTCTGTATCTTGAACATTTTTTAAAAAGTTGCAAACTTTGCAGTTTGTATCACATTGGGGTCTCTGCCTGCTTTCATTTACAAGAATTCTAAAGTGAGCCGAGGCGGAAGAGATTTAGAATGTTTCATGAAGAAGAAACACCTTTCATGTATCCAGAAGGTTGGGAAGATCAAGACTTTCTCTGTCTGGCTGATGCTGAATAGGGAACTAGAAGGGGAAGCTCCCATGGAGGGGAACATGAATTCACACACCTAAGACATGGGTGTGGGCATGCTACAGGGTGAGATGCACACGTGGGGCCCTCGGGTAGGTCTTTTTAAGGCCTTTCCTCCTTCCATTCTGCCATATTAAGGAGGAACCCCAGCTATTTGCTCTTCTGATTGGTTGATTTTCTACCTTCACCTGTTAGCTTTCAGGGAAACAATAGCGAGGCCTTTCTGTTTGGAGTTATCCAGGACTTCTTTTCAGCCCAGGAGTTTCAAACGGGACCTCATGACCAGGTTCTTGGTGGGCTTTTTGGCTGTAACGATTATGACTTTTTTCTCAAGTAGCTGCCTTCCCTTGGTTTCTGGGCGGGGTCTCATGGCTATGCTCTGACAGGGGGGTCCCAGCTGCTATGGCTTTATTCTGACCAGCCCCCTTCCCTCATTCCCTATACTAGCCTGCTTCAATTGTACAATATTACAATTAGCTGTTTACCTCTCTGCCAGTCTCATTACAATGTGAACAATCCCTGAGAAAGCATAAAGAGAAAATCAATTTTACATCACACAGCATGAAGCATTAAAATGTACATTAAAAAATATAACCATTGAATCATAAAAATTGAGATGTCTATTGTCAGTGGCAAGTACACTTTAATAAGTGAAAGCATGACCAGACCGGATTGCGCATTTTTAGAACTGTAGGTATAATTTAGAATTTGGATGGTATGCAGTTCTAATACTGTACTACTTGGCTGGAGTAGTCTACTTAAAATAGTTTTTTACTTAAAACAATTTCTTTTCTTTTAGTTTTTTAAAAAGAAATACATTCTAGTAAAATACTTCTTTCATTAGATGTGAATCGAAATAAAATTTTAAATTTTCTCTGATATGATAATAAAAGGTAAAATTTGCTAAACATTTACTCTGTGCTAGATATTGTTCCAAGCACTTTAGATGTACTATCTCATTGAATGTTCCTCAAACAACTTTGACAGAGGGACTATTTTTATTCCCAATTTGGACTTCCAGTTTTAACATGTAAAAGAGCTTTTAAGTCACCACACTCTTGTCCTTACAATAAGAAAAAGCTGAACAATCTAAAAATTAATGACTTTTCTTGGGCCCATCAGAGAACTGAGGTTGAATGGGAAACTACCATCCCGAAATACGGAGAGACAGGAACACACAGAATTATAGCCATGATCTGCTTACCTGGAATAGAAGCTACTAGTACCATAAACAAGCGGGAATACTTCATGGTAAGTAGGTAAATTGCTGGAGTCTGAGTGCAGACTAGCCTGAGAGTGAGAAACTCCTTGGGGGAGCAGGGGGAGCACAACATTAGAGGGACCCTCAAAATTTAATGGGCTTTACCTCCAGGAACCCCACAGGGTTCTCACTGTGAAGAACCAGGAAAGACCCACCCCCTCTCCTGGTTCTGGTAGGGGGAAAGGAAGAGTAATCATTAAGAAATACTCTTAGAACCTTCTCCATAACAAAGGGCTTCTTTTCTGAAAAAAAGACATTATCAGCATTAATCTCAATTGGGGAAATGGCATTCCTCTCACTCCAGCCTTGTCTAGCCTTCCTGCCTCCCCTAACGTGTGGCAGTGGGGGGAGCCACAGTCAACAGATGTTGTGAGACTTAAAATAGATTGAAGATGTTGTAGTCAGGGAAGGGAGTAAAAGGCAGGGGAACAAAAAGCTATACCTCTGGAGAAACACTTTTGAAGGTCACAGCCCAGAGACAAGACTGTGATTTAATCATCAGATTATAGGATGGTTTGCCTCCTCAGACCTTATTACCACCAAAACAGGGCTCCAATAAAACAGCACTGGCTTACAGCTAAAAGAGCTGTAAGATATAGACTCTCACTGAGGAGGACTTAGGCAAGCCTAAAGTCAAGAGGAAAGACAAAAGCAACAACACTAGAGGAATTTGAAGCTTCTGGCTCCTATAGCTACTGCAAACATTAAACATAGTCCTTCTACACAGAGTCACATAAACCCTACACTAAACACCTATTCACCTCAGTTCCAAGTACCCAATACAACATGTCCAACTTTCAACAAAAAATTATAAGACATGTCAAAAGGCAAGAAAAAAAGAGTCTGAAAAGACAAAGCAATCATCAGAATCAGACTGAGACATGGCACAGAGGTTAGAATCATCAGATAGGAATTTAAAATAACTATGATTAGGGCCCTAATGGAAAAAGTATACAGTGTGCAAGAAAACATAGGTAATATAAGCAGAGATGGAAACTCTAAAATAGAATCAAAAAGAAATGCTAGATATATTTAAAAAACACACATACACTAACAGAAATAAAGAATGCCTTTGATGGGCTCATCAGTAGATTAGATTCAGCTGATGAAAAAAAAATCAGTTAAGTTTAAAAAAGGTCAATAGAAATTTCCCATAATTGGAATACCAGAAGGAAAGGAAAGACCAAGCGAAGCAGAAGAAATACTTCAAGTAATAATAGCTGAGAAGTTTCAAAATTAATGGCAGACACCAAACCACAGATTAAGGAAGTTAAAAAAAAAAAATCAAGCAGGATAAATACAAAACAAACAGACCTGCACATAGGTGTATCATATTCAAAGTGCAGAAAACCAAAGATAAAGAGAAAATCGAAAAAAGCCAGAAGAATAAAGCCCAACTTATCTACAGAGGAACAAGAATAAGAATTACAGCAAATTTCTCACCAGAAACCATGCAAACAATGAAGATCATAGAGTGAAATATTTAGTGTTGAAATTTAAAAACACAATTACCTAGAATTCTACATCCAGTGAAATTATCCTTCAAAAATGGGGAATAAAAAACAAAATTAAATTAAATTAAATTAAAAAGTAGGAGAACTATCCCAAATTTGTAGGTAAAGAAATGAGGCTTAGATTGGGCTCAAGATCAGAAAAACAGTAGGAGGCAGAGGCAGCACACAAACCTTAGTCCATCTAACTCAGAAGACCATGCTTTTTACATAATGCTTGGTACCATTCAATACTGTTGTGAATAGGATCCTCACAGAATTTCTCACCCTAATTAAGTCTTTTATTAAGGAAGCATGAATGTCTTCTGGAGAAATTATTATGACAAGGTTTTTTTGTTTTGTTTTTTTTTAAGAAGGAAAATTTTACTCAGTAAGTATGAAGAATTAAGTTTAAAAATGATTCTATTCTTGATCATTCAAGATAAAGAAATTTTGGCCTAAAGTCTTCTAAAAATTGAGGCAAAGGTTAAGTTTTGGCTAAATTTATTAAAGGAATTGCCTGAAACTTTATTTTCTTCACCAATATCTGAGAACACAGACAATGCTAACGGAAGCCTGCCAACTCCATGGTTGAACCACTACTGATTATGGCCAATGAACTGAACTTACAAATCTGGATTATGCCATTTAGCTATCAGTCCTGGTATATATAAAACAATCCAGAAAGTTATAGAAATGGCAATGGTGGGAGGAAATACATCACGACTTTTCTCACCCCACTTCTAGCCCTCACGGCTCCTCATGGTAACAGCTGGAGGTGACAGGCTCTTATTCCCTTTCCTGAGCTGAAGAGACTCAACTATAAATACCTCTGATGCAATCACAATAAAATGGCTTGCTTTGTAATCAGCTTTTTGGCTATGTCCATGTAATGTTGAGTGGTTTTTCTTTCAACATATTGGACTGATTTCATTTAACAAAGACGGTGATGAATAATCTGGGGCATAATTTAGATACAACCAGAATCACCTATGAGGAACCATTGGAATAAATTCAGTAACTGTTGGTGAACTTCCATTTATTTGCAAGACGTTCTGTTTAAGGCAACAGAAAATATCAAGACAGAAAAAAAAAAAAGCTTGAAATTTAGTGGAGCCATGCACATACACATATACATATATACACAATAATAAAAGGTAGCGTAAAGCATTGGGAAAGGGAAGGCAGAAAAACTGCAAATAATAGAGCCAGCCAGTCTTTTTGGTACCTCAAGGGGCTTCTTAAACCCCATTTCACCATTGGCTAGTGATGGTCCATTTTTGGTTGGATTGGAATTCAAGGCTGCCTTAATGACCTGCCTTGGACGTTAACTTCTGCTGTCAGATGAGTTTCATTTTAGAGACATGACCTTTACCTCTCTAACTGTACACTCAGAATTGTATCAAAGTCAAAATTCTGTTAAATAGAATCTGTATTTCAAAGTTGGGTTTATGGGGAAAACAAGGCTGTTACTACAATCACCTTCTTCTTCCACTGACAAAGAAGTTTTTTTTTTTGTTTGTTTTTTTTTAAAGAGGTCTTCTTAAAATGCAGTTACTCATCATGCAAATGCACTTTTGGTCACTTTCATCACTTTCAGTATCACCGAAGAATCTTAAAAACCTCCAGCATGCATTCAAATTCTGGGTTTGAATTGTGAATACAAAATGGACTATTCTGAAAGAATGTGATTTGCCCAGGAATGCATTGTTTCTTTGAAGCTCTTCCTCTGTGAACTTCTGTTAGGGTTCCTGAAGTAGCCTGTACCTTAATGCAAAATGGAAATGAGGGATAATGGACCACTGCTCAGTCCCTTTTATCTTTGTACTTCTGGGGGACTTAACTTTATACATGATAGGCTAATGGATTTTTCCAGAAGAACAGGGTTGCTCTTGAGGTTTTAAACTGGCTCTGCAGAAAATCTTGACCTCAGGGTTTCTCACATCATCCACAGTTAATCCTGAGGCACATCATAGATAGTTAATCCTAAAGGATTCAAGAGCTGCCTGGTTCATTTCAGAGACCATAGAGTCAAGAAAAAACAACAGAAAGGTGGCTTTCAACTCAGTGGAGACTAGTTTCCTAGCAACAAAGTCCACAGGAAGTTGAGAGCCATTAAGATGGAGGCAGAGACACAATGCTATTATTGCTCTGAGGCATTGAAATACCTCTGTAGACCACTGAACTTTCAATTCATCTGTCTTACAAATTAATCATTGCTCTATGACTGACTATAGAAAACAAAAAAAGAAAAAAACAAGAAAGAAATCATAATGCTTTGTCAGAAAGCAGCAGCCCTGCAGGTTGAATCACAGTCTTCATCTGGATTGGAGCTTTTTAAAGATATCCGTGTGTATTTAAGTATCTGATAATGGTAGACCTCTTTTTGAGTGGAGAATTTAAAAGCTTCTTTGCTCTAAAAATGAGAACTTTTTAGCATTTCTAATTTTCTCATGAATGGCAAATTAGCAAATAAAATATTCGAGTGTTTAATTTCTAATCTGCATAATAATAAATGCTGTCAAAACAAAATCATCTATTTTATATTCTTAGTGGAAAACCATTTTATATAAATTTTAGAGAAAATCTAATGCTTTGCATCTAGAAGGCCAATATTTACCTTCCAGTTTTTATGGAACTGAGCATAATAATTAGCTATTCTCCTCTAGCTGTTTTTTCTCCAAGTAAATTTAGACAAAGATTTGTAAACTCTTATTATTCATGTTCAGCATGAAAATATGTGGGCTCTATAACTTTTAAATTAGCTCAATTCAAGCTATATTGGGAAAAGAAGATGATGGAGAAGTAGGAGGTAGGTAAAGGAGAAGAGGAAGAGGAGATGGAGATTATCTTTAAGCACCAAGCTAATCACTTAAAAAATTTTTTTAATTATTATTAAAGATGCTTTAGATTAGATAAATGTTACATAAAAAATAAGGGGATTCCCATATGCCCCACCTCCTCCCCCTCCCACACTTTCCCACATTAACAACATCTTTCATTACTGTGGTACATTTGTTACAATTGATGAACCCATATTGAAGCATTGCTATTAACCGTGGACTATATTTTACATTATAGTTTACACTCTATCCTGCATAGTTTTACAGGTTATGACAAAATGTATAATGATCCGTATCCATCATTGCAATGTCATGCAGGACAATTCCAATGTCCTGAAAATGTCCCCATGCTAGAACTATTCTTCCCTCTTCTTTCCCTCAGAACCTCTGGTGGTCACTGCCTTTACATCAATGATAAAAGTTCTTCCATTGCTAGAATAATAAGTCTATAATAGATTAATAATAAGTCTACTTTAGTCCATTGATCTTTCCCCAATCTTGAGGATTTTGGGATGGTGATGCCCACTCTTTCTAAATGAGAGAGGGCTTAGATCCCATGGGGCAGATGGATGGAACTATCTTGCTTGCAGTTGCAGACACTGTCTGTTCCTTGGGATGGGTGTTGTGCATCATCATCTCCTTATTTGTTGTCCTGGGTGAGTCCAATAAACTGGTGTTACAACTCTGCTGAGATTCAGGGCTCAACCAGCACATGAACAGACCAAATATTTAAGTCTCTGGGAAATATACTTAATAAGTATAGTGCTAATTATAGGTTCAGATAAAAGGGGCAGAAGACCCATGTGTAGGTAAACTATAAATGAGTCTAACTCTGTTATCCTGAGGAACATATATTCCAAAGTAAGGCCCACTGACAGGGTGTTGAAGTCCTGAGCTTTTCTGCCCTGCTTTTAGTGTCTAGATGTCTCTAGAGCCCTTGTGTGCCCTGATGTTTGAGGCACTGTTTACTGTGGCAGTCAATGGGATCCTGCTGAGATATGCATAAGCATAACCTCTGGAATGACCTCCAGACTCACTTTGAGATCTGTTAGCCATAAAAACTCATTTGTATTTAACATTTCCCCCTTTCAGTCAAGGTTTTTTTTCCAGATGCATCACTAGTTGGTGCTTGGTAATAATTCCTCAGTGCCAGGGAGGCTTATCCCTGGGAGTCATGTCCCTTGCTGCAAGGGTGTGTGTGTGTGGGGAGGTAGTGCATTTTTATGCTGAGTTTGGCTTAGAGAGAGAGGTCACAAAACAAATATATTTTTTGCACAGAAGAATTTGAGGTTACATATTAGTAGAACAGAGTTGCTGCTTTGGTGAGCCCATCAGCTCCCCTCCACAGACAAAAAAACCCACAAAAAACCCTAGAACTCTGTAGAACACGTTTTGAAAGCTGGTATCCTCAGTCAGGACCTGGTTGTCTTAGTTCACTCATTGCCTCTCCACAGCACCTAGTATGGTACAGAATTACCAGGAAAGGCTTAATGGAATTCTGTTTCCATATTTCGCTGGATTTAAGATGTATCAATTGTAACATGCACCATTATTTTGTGTATCTCCAGGAAAGTAAAAATTCAGTCAAATAAGCTATGACACACCATAGATTATAAGACATACTCCTATTTCAGATATGTTAAAATCTGAAAAATTGATGGATTCAATAAGATTACTTTTTAAGCAATGAAGGAAAATGCAATCCAAAGCAAGCAATGCACTTAAGAGACATTGTTTGGGTATTCCTCATTTAATTGACAATCCTTCCCATGCTTTGACTATAAAAATGACATTTTGGGGGTAACTATCTAAAAGAGAGCTAAAGAAAGAAAATAGTGTGTCAGACTGAAGCAAGTGTGAAAAAAAAATGAATTTGGTCTAGATAGATGGTCCATTTAAAGGAGCTAATTCCAACAATTCTTCAGGATAAGAACAATGGAATTACTTTCATTTTCTAAGCTCTTCATAATATCCTAATAATATGCAAATCACTAGAGCTAGAAACTCACTGAAATGCATCTCCAGAAAGTTAACCATTAGTTGTTCATTTAATACTCTATGGGAATCTATGGACACTTGAGGAGCAAAACAGTTTAAGTTATTTCGAGAATAATTATAAAAGCCTTTTTTAGAATTAATTTTGAAAGTTGAAACAATGCTGCATGCATTACAAAGTTCCATTAAACAAAATCTTAAAATAATAGGATTAATTGTGACTATGTCTTTACATTATGTTTAGTCTCTATGGCCTTAGAACATAATTATTTTTCTCTTCAGAATCCAGATTTAGGACTGTTGAAACAGCATAGAGAAAGGAACACATGATAGATCTGACTACTACTTCTTGAAGGTCCACCACATCCATCACAGTTCATGGACATATTTGGGACCAAGGGGATACTATTGAGGAATGGGACTCACTTGTAAGAGTGGAGGGACCTGAGATGGAGGCAGTGCAGAGTGAAGGCAGCTCACAGCTCTAGTCAATCTACTGCCTACAGCAACATGACCTGGTTGAAGCAAGGCCTTTGTAAAAGTCATTCTGGACACAACTTGAATTTTTACAATTTGAGTTTTTTTTAAGTTAACAAAGCAATTCACTCTCCTTAAAGCAAATTCAAATTACATGAGATAAAAATAATAAGAAAAAAAAAAGAATTGTTTTCCATAATTGCGCTCCCTAGAAGTCATCTCTGCTAACAGGGCCATTGCTTCTAAAAATGAAACCCCCACTTCTACCAGTGTGGCATGGAGAAAAATGCCTATCAGTCAAGGTTCTTGATTGCAAGCAACAGAATCTGACCCTGGCTAATTAAGAAGAAAAGGCATTTATTAAAAGAATATCAGATAATTCACAGAATCATCAAAAGAGTTGGAATACCAGATTCTAGACAAGCTTCCAAAAACAACTTCCCAAACCATGCAACAGAGCTTGTCTGATAAGGAAACTGCTACCAAAGCTCTTGAGCCATAGATCCTACAGTCTATATCAATTGATCTTCATGCCTCACATTGACTGGATGCACCTGCTTCTCCTAGTAGTAACAATACTAACTCTGGCTAGACACTGCAACCCCTTGTGAGAAATAAAATGGATTCCATTCTGGGAAAATGGCACCAGTGTATATAGGCATTGCTCAGCTCTCTCACAAAAAGTGGTGGAGAAAGGACTAAAACCTACCCAAGGGAGCTGTTTTGGGGATCTACAGAACAGGAGGCTATAGAGCATCCTCCAGAAGGGAATGGGTGGGGCAAAGAGACAAAGAGAACAAGGGAAAACTGGAACACAAACAACTGCAAGGATATAGAATAAGAAGAAACAAGTATCAAAAAGGAACCTTACCATACAAAGAAACAACAAAATAAAAACCTAGAGTAGAAAGAGAAGCTAAGCAACCGAATAAGCCCATCAAGATAAACAGACGCCTAGAGACCAACAAAAAATTACAAGCCATACTAAGAAACAGTAAGACATGGCCCACTCTAACAAATAAAACAAAAAACAAGGGGAGATGCAGAACGTGGAACTAATCAAGGATGTCCAAACAAATAACATGTATCAACTTAATGAAGTGAAGGAAGAGATAAAGGATATTAAAAAGACACTGGGGGAATATACTGAAGAAATTGTAAACATAGATAAAAAGATAATGGACCTGACGGTGATGAACGGCACAATGCAAGAAATAAAAAATACACTGGAAGTACATAACAACATATTTGAACAATCAGAGGAAAGAATCAGTGATTTTGAAGACAGTGCATTTGAAATCAGACTGATAGAAGAACAGATAAATAAAAAGATAGAAAAAATCCAACAGGGACTTAGGGATTTGAAAGACAACACAACACTCAAATATACATATTATAGGCATCCTAGACAGAGAAGAGAAGGGAAAGGGGGAAAGATGAGTGTTAAGAGGACATAATGGCTGAAAATTCCCAACTTTTTTGAGGGACATGGATGTACATATCCAGAAAATGCAGTGTACTCCAAACAGTATAAATCCTAACAGGCCTACCCCAAGACATATACTTATCAAATTGTCCAATGCTGAAGATAAAGAGAGAATACTGAAAGCAGCAAGAGAAGAGAGATTCATCATATACAAGGGAAGCTCGATAAGAATAAGTGCTGATTTCTCATCTGAAACCATGGAGACAAGAAGGCAGTGGTATAACATAGTTAAGATGCTAAAAGAAAAAAAAATACTGTCATCCAAGAATTCTGTATCCAGAAAAGCTGGCATCCAAAAATGAGGGGGAGTTCAAAATATTCACAGATAAACAGAAATTAAGAGAGTTTGTCAACAAGAAACCTGCCCTTCAAGAAATACCAAAGGGAGTCTGCAGGTTGAAAGGGAAAAAACAGGAGAGAGTGTTAGAGAAAAGTAGAGTAAGGAAGATTATTTGTAAGAATAACCGAAAAGATAAAAAGACAAATAAAACAATATATGACATGTATAAACCTAAAGAAATTATGGCTAATGAAAGTAATGCCTTGAGAGTAATAACACTGACTGTTAATGGATTAATCTCTCCATTCAAGAGACATAGATTGACAGAATAGATAAGGAAATATGACCCATATATATGCTGTCTACAAGAAACTCACCTTAGACCCAGGGACACAAGGAGGATGAAAGTGAATGGTTGGAAAACAATTTTACATGTAAACAATAACCAAAAAAGGATGGGAGTAGCTATATGAATATTGGACAAAATAGACTTTAAATGCAAAACTATTGTAAGAGACAAAGAAGGACACTATATATTAATGAAAGGGGTAATCTATCAAGAAGAAAGAACAACAATAAACATTTATGCACCTAACCAGGGCGCCTCAAAATACATGAGGCAAACATTGGAAAAACTAAGTGTAGAAATAGATGCCTCTACAATTATAGTGGAGGACTTTAATATACTATTATCACCATTACACAGAACATCTCAGCAGAGGATCAGGAAAGAAACAGAGACTTTGAATAATATGTTAGAGGATCTAGACCTAATAGACATATACAGAACATTACACACAAACACAGTGGGTATATTCTTCTCAAGTGCACATGGACTATGCTCCAGGATAGAGCACATGCTAGTCCACAGAACTCTCAATGAATTTAGAAAGATTGAAATTATACAAAGTAATTTCTCTGACCACAATGGAATGAAGCTGGAAATCTGTAAGGGGCAGAGAACCAGATTAGGCACAAAGATATGGATATTAAACAACACACTCTTAGACAATCAGTGGAGTCAAGGAGGAAATTGCAAAAGAAATAACTACATTGAAACGAATGAAAATAACAACATAACATATCTGAACCTATGGGATGTAGCAAAAGCAGTGGTGAGAGGGAAATTTATAGTCATAAATGCCTATATTAAAAAAGAAGAAAGAGCTAACAAAGACCTACCTGCACACCTGGAGGAATTAGAAAAAGAGCAACACACTAACCCCAGAGCAATAGAAAGAAGGAAATAACAAAGATTAGAGCAGAGCAAAATGAAATTGAAAATAATACTAGAAAAATTTAAAAAACCAAAAGTTTGTTCTTTGAGATTAATAAAGTTGAGAAACCTTTAGCTAGACTAACAAAGAAAAAAAAAAGGGAGAAGATGCAAATACATAAAATAAGAAATGAGGTACAGGATGTCACCACTGATCCCACAGAAATAAAGAGTATCATAAGAGGATATTTTGAAAAATTGCATGCCAATAAGATGGATAACTTAGATGAAACAGACAAATTTCTAGAAACACACAAGCAGCGTACATTGATGAAAGAAGAAATTGATTAAATCAACAGACACAATTAATGAAATTGAATTAGTCATTAAAAACCTCCCAGCAAAGAAGAGCCCTGGACCAGACAGCTTCACAGGTGAATTCTACCAAACATTCCAGAAAGAACTAACACCAATCCTGCTTAAAATCTTCCAAAAAAGAGAAGTGGAGGGAACATTGCCTAACTCATTCTATAATGCCAAGATCACCCTAATACCAAAGCCAAATAAAGATGCCACAAGAAAGGAAAACTACAGACCAATCTCGCTGATGAACCTGGATACTAAAATCCTCAAAAAAACATACTTGCTAATTGTATTCAACAACACATCAAATGAATTACACACCATGATAAGAGGGTTTCACCCTGGTATGCAAGGATGGTTCAATATAAGAAAACCAATCAATGTAATAGATCAAATTAAGAGATTGGAAAAAAAAAGAAGGCACGTGATCATCTCTATTGATGCAGAAAAAGCATTTGACAAAATACCACACCCTTTCCTGATAAAAACACTTTAAAAGATAGGAATAGAAGGAAACTTCCTCAATGTGATAAAGGGTATATATGAAAAACCCACAGCTAACATCATATTCAATGGGGAAATGCTAAAAGCTTTCCCTCTAAGATCTGGAACATGACAAGGATGCCCACTGTCACCACTCTTATTTAACATTTGTTAGAAGTACTTCCTCGAGCCTTTAGGCAAGAAAAAGATATAAAATCATCCAAATTGGAAAGGAAGAAATAAAATTTCACTGTTTGCTGATGACATGAGCCTATACATAGAAAACCCTGAGAAATCTACAACAGAACTTCTAGACCTGATAAATGAGTTCAGCAAAGTGGCAGGATTTAAGATCAATGCACAAAATTCAGTAGTATTTCTATACACCAATAATGAGGAATGTGATAAGGAAATCAAGAAAAAAGTTCCATTTAAAATAGCAACCAAAAGAATCAAATACCTAGGAATAAATTTAACTAATGACGTAAAGGACTTGTATGCAAAAAAAAAACTGTACAACATTGTTAAAGGAAATCAAAGAAAACCTAAATAAATGGAAGAATATTCCCTGTGCATGGGTTGGAAGACTAACCCATTAGATGTCTGTCCTATCCAAATTGATTTACAGATTTAATGCAATCCCAATAAAAATTACAACAGCAATTTTTACTGAGTTGGAAAAGCTAACTATGAAATTTATTTGGAAGGGTAAGGGGCCCCAAATAGCAAAAGACATATTGAAAAAGAAAAACAAAATTGGAGGAATCAAACTTCCTGACTTCAAAACATACTACAAAGCTACAGTTTTCAAAATTACATGATATTGGCACAAGGATAAACATATTGACCAATGGAACCAAACTGAGAATTCTGATATAGATCCTCACATATATAGTCAACTGATATTAGACAAGGCCACCAAGCCCACTCAACTGGGAGAGAATGGCCTCTTCAACAATTGGTGCTTGGAGAACTGGATATCCATATCCAAAGAAGGAGAGAGGACCACCATCTCACACAAAAATTAAGTCAAGGTGGATCAAAGATCTAAATATAAGAGCCAAGTCAATAAAGTTCCTCATAGGGAAGCAGCTACAAGATCTTGTAGTAGGAAATGGTTTCATAAACTTTACACCAAAAGCATGAGCAATGAAAGAAAAAATAGATAAATGCAACCCCCTCAAAATTAAAACTTTTGCACCTCAAAGGAGCCTGTCAAAAAGTGAAAAGGCAGCCTACTCAATGGGAGAATATATTTGGTAAACAACTATCCAATAGCGGCCTAATATCCAGCATATGTAAAGAAATCCTACATCTCAAAAATAAATTAAAAAGACAAACAACCAATTTTAAAAATGGGCAAGAGACTTGAAGATTCTTCTCCAAAGAAGAAATACCAATGACTAAAAAGCACATGAAAAGATGCTCAACATCAATAGCTATTAGGGAAGTGCAAATCAAAACTACAATGAGATATCATCTTATACCCATTAGCCTGCTGGCTATTAAAAAAACAGAAATCTATAAGTGTTGGAGAATGGGAACACTCATCCACTGCTAGTGGGAATGTAGAATGGTGCAGCCATTGTGGAGGATGGTTTGGTGGTACCTCAGGAAGTTAACTATAGAATTGCCATATAATCTAGCAATCTCACTGCTGTATATATACCCAGAAGAATTGAAAGCAGGGACATGAACAGATACATGCATACCAATGTTCATAGCAGCATTATTCACTATTGCCAAAAGTTGGAACCAACCCAAATGTCCATCAACAGATGAATGGATAAGCAAATTATAGTATATACATACAATGAAATATTACTCAGCTGTAAGAAGGAATGCAGTATTAATACATGGGATAACATAGATAAATCTTGAAGACCCTTTGTTGATTGAAGTAAGCCAAGCACTGAAGGACAAATATTACATGACCTCACTGATATGAATTAAGCAAATTGAGCAGACTCAAAGAGCTAGAGCCTGGAAGATAGGTTTACAGGAGACAGAAAAGGAGTAGAGGGTGGTGAGCTGATGCCCATACGGGCAAAATCTATGATAAGGTGGAAGAGTGTGACAGTGGTGCAGTGACATGATTGGGTTCAGTTGTGCTGGTCTGTGAGGGGTAGTGGGGGGGGGGGCTTGGGTTGGACTATCCATGGGACTTGGGGGGAGGGTCAAGAGAAGGAGTAAATGAAGTCTGGGGATTTGCAGGTCTGTGGTTAAACCTATAATGTTGGAAATGTTCTTTTGGCAAATACAGTAGGGGAGGGTTACTGGTGTAGGGTGTTGGATAGGGGGAGGTGTACAGGATAGGGTGCACCTGGGGCAGGCTTTTATGGAATATGTATGTGTTTAACTTGTCATAGTGTGTTATATCTGTGGGTGGAGACACACATAATAAACAAGAAAATATTAAGCTCCCATCCTGGGGAGTTCTGCTATGTTCTCAATTAGAGGGACAAGAATCCCTCGAGAACATAGGCAGCCTAATAAAAGAAAACAGACCAATATGTCAAGCCCTCAATATTATTGCAAGTAAATATGAATCTTATTTTTCAGAAATTGAAACTTAGTGGTTACCATAGGTTCTGAGGAGAGGGGGTGGGAAGAATAGAATAGATGGAACATAGGGCATTTTTAGGGCATTAAAATTGTTCTTCATGATCTTGCCATAATGGATATGGGTCATTTTAAATTTTGTCAAAACCTATAAAAGTGCACAGTCCAAAATGTAAACCACTGACCATGGTTAGTAGCAATGTTCCAATATTTGTACATCAATTGTAACAAATGTACCATCCGCATATAAAATGTTATTAATAGGAGAGAGGGGAAAGGGGAAGGGCATTGGGTATATGGGAATTCCCTATATTCTCTATGTGACTTTTCTGTAACCTAAAGCTTCTTTAAAGATAAAGTGAAAAAAAATAAGACACTGGGGAAATATATGGAAGAAAATGTCACTATACATACAAGACAACAGATCATTCAGTAATGAAACACACACTGTCTAAAAATAATTTTATTTCAAATTTTTTAAATTTTTTGTATTTTATTTGTTATTTTAAAAACTATTATTATTTCATTTTCTTATTAATTTTATTTGGTTATTTTGTTGCCTTCATTTTTGGAGAGGTTTTGGATCACAGAATGGTCACAACTGTGGCAGGGAAGGATCACTGATGTGAGGTGTCAGGGATGGAGGAATGCATGGGGAGGGGTTCACATGGTGCATGCATCTAAGGCATATGAATATGTTCAAGTGTTCATGGGGTATTGTCTCAGTGGGTGGAAATCCACACAATAACCAAAAGAATATTGAATTCCCATCCTGGAGAGTTCTGCTACATTCTCTAACAGGACAGCAAGACTCCCCCAAGTACAAGGGCAGTGCATAATGAAGGAAGACAAACCATTATGCCAGGCCCTTGATATTGATGATTGTACTTATGAACATTTTCTTCTTAAATTGAAACATAACCTAGTAATATATATTGCCTAAGAGTTGCCTCCTGAAAGCCTCCTTGTTGCTCAAATGTGGTCTTTCTCTAAGCCAAACTCAGCTTATAAATACACTACCTTCCCCCTGGCATGGGACATGACTCCCAGGGATGAGCCTCCCTGGCATCAAGGGACTATTACCAAGCAGCAACTAGCAACGCATCTGGAAAAAGACTTTGACCAAAAGGGGGAAATTTACCCATGGTAAATGCAAATTGGTTTTTATGGCTAAGAGATTTCAAAGTGAGTCTGGAGGTCATTCCAAAGATTATGCTTATGCAAATCTTAGCAGGATCTCATTGACTGCCATAGTAAACCATTCCTCAAATAGCGGGGCTCCTGAGGGCTACAGAGGTATCCAGAAACTATAAGCAGGACAGACAGCTCAGAGTTTCAGCATCCTGTCAGTGGGCCTTACTTTGGAATTTATGCTAGCCAGTGTAACAGAGTTAAACTCATTTATAGGTTCTTGACACATGGCTCTTCTGCCCCTTTTATTTGAGCCCATAATTAGCACTATACTTGATAAATATATTTCCCAGAGATTTATATCTTTGGTCCATCCATGTGCCAGTTGAGCCCTGAATTTCAGCAGAGCTGGAACACCTACTCTACAGTTCACTGGTCTCACCCAGAACAACTAACAAGGAAATGATGATGGATAACACCCATCTCAAAGAATAGAGAGTGTCTGCAATTGTAAGCAAGATAGTTCCATCCATCTGCCCCATGGGATCTAATCCCCCTCTCAATTAGAAGCAGAGTGGGCATCACCATCCCAAAATCTTCAAGATTGGGGAACGATCAATAGATTGAAGTAGATTTATTATTATTCAACTATAGACTTATTAGTCTAGTAATGGAAAAACTCTTATACTGATATTAGGGCAGTGACCACCAGAGTTTCTGAGGATAGGAGAGGGAAGAATAGATGTAATATGGGGACATTTTCAGGACACTGGATTTGTCCTGAATGACATTGCAGTGATGGATACAAGCCATTGTGTATTTTGCCATAACTTATAAAATTGTGTGGGACAAAGTATAAACTATAATGTACACTGTAGTCCATGGTTAGCAGAAATGCTTCAATATGGGTTCATCAATTGTAACAAATGTACCACACTAATGAGGGATGTTGTTAATGTGGGAAAGTATGGGAGGGAGTCAGAGGGGGAGCATAAGGGAATCCCTTATATTTTTTAAGTAACATTTATGTAATCTAAAACTTCTTTAAAAGTAAAAAAACCCCCAAAACTAATTATTAAAAAAACAGATTCTACATGGCACCCTCCTCCTCACTATTGCCATTTCTGAATTAAAGCCTTGCATGGGCTCATATGGGTCTATCTCAATGGTGGACTCTGAGTCAGATGAGTTATGATGGAGATAGGAAAGGAATTTTGGACATGCAGGATTCATAATGCAGGACTTCCCACAAACATAGGATGGGCATTCAAAAAGCACTAAAGAGTCACAAAAACTACAACAAAAAACCCAGAGGTCCACTACTGAAAATGACCCAACACTGATCCTCTAGCTGCACTGTGGGGACCTGCAGGCTGACAAAGGAATTGTGCAAGGTAGTACTTTTGGAGTCTTAGGTGCTTGAAGATATCTAACATTCTTCTAAAGAAGCATATAATTAGATCTGTGGAAGGCTCTGTCTTAAACCAGGGACAATATCAGATGAGCTGAGGGGTGGAGTCAAAAGATTTGATGTCCTTCTCTCTGTGTTCCAAAATTAAGATGTGCTGTCTGGTATATATTCTCTGGGTTCAAGAACAACAGAACTGCATCAGATATCAGATGTTTAAGACTGACATCATTGACATTGCAATGATGGATACAGGCCATTGTACATCTTTTCATAACTTATAAAATTGTGTGGGGCAGAATGTAAACTATAATGTAAACTATAGTCCACAGTTAGTAGCAATGCTTCAATATGTGTTCATTAATTGTAACAAATAAACCATGCTAATGAAAGATGTTATTAAAGTGGGAAAGTATGGGAGGCAGAGGGGTGGGGCATATGGGAAATCCCTATCTTTTTAATGTAACATTTATGTAATCTAAAGCTTCTTTAAAAAAAATTTTTTTAAAGAGCTCTTAAAAAAAAAAAAAAGACTTTTCCAAATATTGTACTGTTACATATACTATATGCTTTGATTTTCTTACCTTTAATCTTTACATTTTTCCACATTTAATTGTATATCCTATTGCATTACATATATTTCATAGTTATTTTAAATCCTTTTTGCAATAAGAAATTGCCATGGAATAAACAAACATGTAATTTGATTCAGCTCAAAACTCTTTCTTAAACATGTCTTGAAAATTTGTGTATTCTAACAATGTGCAAAAGCTTCCAGAGAACCTGAGACAGAACATTATAGAAAACCTGGTAATTCTCAACATGCCAAAGGGGTTATGTGCTTATCAAATTATTATTTTTATCTTCCCCAGTTGGAAAGGTAATGGCAATAATTGCCAATTATAGAACACATTATATGCCAGACACTGTGCTAAGTGCTTTAGGGAGATTATCTTGTATAATTTTTACAAAAATCCTAGGAGATAGGTACTATTATTATCCCAATTCTATAGATGAAGAAGCCAAGGACAGAGGGGTAAGATAATTTGTCCACAGTTACAGAGCTATTAAGTGACAGAGCAGTGCTTAACTAATTTCAGTAACTTACAAACACAGCAAAAACATCATGATGAGATGGCAAAGGTGAGGAGGAGGAAGAGTCAGGGTCTGTGGTCTTTCTGCTTGTCTGAGAAACTTTTTCCAGCTGCACTGGAACTTTGCACAGAGTTACTGAGATAGAATCTGTCATGCACAGATACCTTGGTTGCTCTATGTGGTCATAAAACTGCTTCAGGAAGTAAACTGATATGCTTTGATGCTTCAAAGGGCATATGAAAGGAAATCCCAATTTTTACCCAGAAAACAGCATGACTGACACTGCCCCAGACATGAAGAGGATGACCCAACAACACCATGACACTGCATTTGTGGATGAAGGGCTGGGAAAGACCAAGCCTGAGGCTTGGCATCTCTGTAATATCTCTCTGACAGTGCTAAGCTATAGCCTCTCACATGGCTAAGCCTTTCTAATAATTCTTTCTGGTTCCACACCTTTTAGCATTTTAGGAGTCTGAAATGTAGAAATTAAAAGGACCACAATATCCTCAAGTCCAGACTCTTTAAGATTAACTTGAACATTATTTTTAGAGTACTCACCTGGAACAAAAGCTATAAAGTCTAAATAAAATGCCACACAAACAAACATCTTTTTAAAAAAATTAGAGAAGTTGTGAGCTTACAAAACACTCATGCATACCATTCAGGATTTCCATACATCACCCACCACCACCATCTTACATGTGTGACATATTTGTTACAAATGATGAAGGAACATTGGCATATATTACTGCGATCTATAGGCCATAGCTTATATTTGCTGTATTTTCCCTACAGACTGTCCTATTAACTAGAATAGACTATTAACACCAAATTGTATATTGTACTGTACATTTGTTATAGTTCATGAGAGAACATTCTCATATTTGTACTGTTAACCATAGTACATCATCCACCATGGGGTACACAGTGCTATATGGTCCCCTGCCTTGTACAATCCATCCAAGGGGTACTCTCAGTAGCTCTCCATTTCATCAGAGTTGTGCTGTCATCAGGTCAGTCCATTTTAGAACATTTTCATTACTCCAGAAGGAAAGATCCCATACCCCCATATATACCCACATTGTTGACTCTTAGCATTGATATTGATTCTTCTTTGCCATTGATGCAGAAATATTACAATATTACTGTTAACTATAGTCTAACATCAGTTGTATTTTTTCCATACATTACCATATTTTTAAAACTTTTAATAGAGGAACGTTCTTATATTTGTACTATTAACCACAGTCCTCAACGTCCACCAAAATCACTATGTTGTGCAGTCTCTAGATTATCCTCTTTCTTTTAATTGACATTAACCGCCCTAGACTAACCCTTTCAGCCACAATCACATTCATAAATCAACAGTGTTAGTTATACTCACTATAATTTGTTACCATCAATTCTAGCCATTTCCCTACATTTACAATCCCTCTTATTAAACATTCTACATATATTCAGCATTAGCTCCCCCTTCTTAACCCACATTCTATCTCCTAGTAACCTATACCTTATAGTTTAACTCCATGAGCTTACTCATCTCTAAAAGATGGAAACAACCCAAAGTGTCCATCAACAGATGGATGGATAAGAAAATGTGGTATATACACATGATGGATTACTATTCAGGTGTAAGAAGAAATGAAGTAGGGATGCATATGAAAACTTGGATGAAATTTGAAGACATTATTTTGAGTGAAATAAGCCAGATACAAAAGGACAAAATTTTATGCTCTCACTATGATGAACCAAACAGCTTTTTGAAGGCAAAAGAGAGTAAACAAATCATTCAGGATTTGAGGATCAAGATTTTGGAGGAAAGGGAAATATGTGTGAGTGGGCTCTCCATTTGTACTGTGTTTCCTCCTTGGGGTACTTGCTGCTGGGAAGCATGGAGCATCGTGGCCCAATAGAAAGTGGTGGTCTACAGATTATGGCAGGCTCTCTAGAATGATGAGACAAAAATTAGAGTTCGAGTTTGGGGGTTTAAGGTGCCAAGTACTTGATAGGTGAAGATCCTAGAGAGAGGAGAAATTTAGAGATGGAAGATATACATTGTTTGCCCAATATCTTTTTGAAGTATTTATCTGTTTCTAGGTTACATATGCACAGTGAATAGGGTTGCCAGATAATATTTAATTGGGACTCCTGTAGTTTAATTTCAGATAATCTACAAATAACTTTTTTGTAAAAAACCTGTCCTAAAATAGATGAGAAGATGGAGAATTTCATCAGATTACTAGAATCTATAAAATAGAATCAAGTAGAAATTCCAGAATTGAAAAATATAACTGAAATTAAGCATTCAAGTGATAGGTTCAAACAGATTAAATCAAAGAAATTGGTGAAATGGGGGAGAAACAGTAGAAAATATCCAGATTGAAAACAAAGAAGAAAATATAGAAGAAAATGAAAAGGTTTAATATATATAAAATTGGACTTGCAGAAACAAAAGTAAAACAGGAAAAGAAGGGAGGAGGAGGCAACAATATTTGAGGAGATACTGGCTGAAAGAATTTGTTGCTAGCAAACCCATGCTAGAAGGGGGTTTAAGCAGAAGGAAAATCCCAGAGAGAACCACAGGAAATCAGGAAGGCATAAGCAGCAGTGGAAAGGGTAAATATGAGTAAATCTAAATTATTATTGACTGATTAAAATAATAATTCTAATAACTCTATCATTTATAATATGCTTAGACTTAAGATACATAATGATATACACAAAGGGTGGGGGCAAATGTGTTGAATAAAGCTAACGTTTAAGATCCTTTCATTCTTCAGGATGTAGTAAGTGTTAATTTTAGGTATTCTCTAAGAAGTCAAGGATGCATATAATCTCTAGGGAACCCATAAAGAGAATAAGATTATTTAACTATAAAATTAATAGAAGGGAAAATGGAATAATAAAATGTTTAATCCAAAAGGAGGAAGAAAGGAGAAAAACATGAACAAAGAATTGTTAGGTCAAATAAAAAACAAATACGATGGTAGATTTAAAACCAATATTATCAGTAATTTCATTAAATGTAGATGGACTAAATATTCAAATTAATAAACAAAGATTGTCAGACTAAACTTTAAAAAATCTAACTATAAAATATAAAGGATACA
>JAQZBX010006199.1:0-53923 GCA_029593785.1 Cabassous unicinctus | reverse complement strand
TAAATAATTCCAAAGTAGACAACAAATACATTTTCACACCACAATTCAAGAAGAAGTCAAATAAAATACAATTGCTTCTCAACCTAAAAAAAAACCCAACATGAAATGCAAATTACCTAATAAATCTTAGTGACAAGAGAATTCATTGACTGCCCTGAATGACTACTGTTTCAAGAGGAAAGGCCAATATTCAGTGACAAAATTAAATTAGAACACAAGACAATGAGTTTTGGAGCATTGCCATGCAAAACAATTTTCCAGCTCAACAAAGGGGTGCACCTTCAAACTTCTCTGGGGCCAGCATCCATCTGACCAGGGACCCAGGGCCATAGACTCAGGAAAGGACCATAGGCTCCATGTACAAGCAGCAGTCTGCAGTGGCTGGACCAAGGCATTGAAGGAGACATCAGAGAATACACAGAGGGACACAGAAGAGCCACATTTGTTGCACAGTACTGGCCTCTGTAAGTAGTTCAATGTGCATATAGGGTTCAGCCTCCAGTCCATGACTTGCCCACAGCAGAGTCATGCTCCACCGCCCAGTGGACATCTTTGTGCCTCACAGCAAGCTGTACATGGAAGGATTCTGGAGTATGAAGGAGGGTAAGGCAGTGGAGCTCACCTTTAAGGAGTTTGCCAAGGGCCTGGAATCTGTCACCAGACGTGGTGGGGTGTTCTCTATTGGGAGTGAGAGGCAGCCAAAGGGGAAGAACATACAAAAGCACAGATCAAAAGGAGACATGTCTTACAACTGTGAAAGTCTATATCATCAAGCCACTTCAGCCCAAGAAGTGCCACTTCAGCCAGATCATCAGCCATATGGAGGCTTCATGTCCAATGAAAGTTCAATGGAACCACATTTATGATGGAAAGCCCTGCTATTTTCTGGAGGAGGAAGAGCTCCACAATCCTAACTTGCACCCAGATACCCAGAAATGAGCCACAGTAATGGGGACAATCCTTTTCCCACCAGGAAGTACAAAGAGCAGGCATCAATTGGCAGAGTGGAGAAAGTCGGAGAAGGTGGTTTGGGGACAGCTGTGGTTCAAAGGTCAGGATCCACAGCATCACCTCCTCTTCCACATTGGTGCAGATGAAGGGGTGAGGCAAAGGAATTCCAAGCATGCTCTATCCAAATTCAAGTGCTGACTTTTATTTTTTCTTTTTTGTTGTTGCTTGATCATCACACACACAAAAAAACTATTTGAACTCCTTCATTTTAGCCAATTTGAGCTGGCTTTTCTGCCATAGTGTCTGTCCTCTTGAATGCCTCCATCTCGAATATGTTTCATGGAAGACATGCTTTTTATTATTATTTTTTATTTTTATATTTTAAAAGAGGCTTCGATTATAAAAATGTTACACAAAAATTACAGGGATTCCCATGATCCCCACCTCCCACACCTCCCATAACCTCCCACCTAAACATTTTCATTAGTGTGGCACACAACCTGCAAAGGATATACACATCCTGGGGCTCTGCCACTAAGCATGGATCATTGTTCACATTGTAGACTACATTCTCTCCCACACAGTTCTGCATGTTATAAGCAGATGTGAATTGGTCTATATCTGTCATTGCAATGTCACTCAGGATAATTCCCAAGTCCCAAAAAAGCCCCTGTATTACACTGCTTTTATGTCTTCCTGCCCCAAAAGTGTCCAGTTGCCACTGGCTCCACCTCAATGTTGTAATTTCTTCCATTGCTTGAATCACAATATGTCTACAACAGAATACAAGTAAGTCCATTATAGTACATAGCTCTTTCCCCAATCCTGAGGAGTCTGAGATGGTGCTGTCCACTCCACCTCCAAATGAGAGGGGACATATATCCCATGGATAAGATGGATGGGATTATCCTTAGCCTACAGTTATAGGGTGCCTAAGGGTTGCAAACTGCGAGCCTCCTTGTTACTCAAATGTGGCCTCTCTCTAAGCCAAACTCAGCATATGAATGCACTACCTTGCCCCCAATGTGGGACATGACTCTCAGGGATGAGCTTCCCTAGCAATGAGGGATTAATACCAAGTGCCAACTGGCAATACAACTGGAAAAAGACCTTGAATAAAAGCGGGGAAAGGTAAAGACAAATGAGTTCATATGGCTAAGAGACTTTAAAAAGTGTTGGGAGGTCATGCCAGAGGTAACACTTATGCACACCTCAGTAGGATCTCATAGAACGCCAAAGTGGATATCACCGCATACAGAGTGGCCCCTGAGGGCCCTGGAGACACCTAGGTCCTATATAAGGGGGGATAGCTCCAGAGACTGATGCCTTATCAGTGGGCTCTACTTTGGAATGTGTGCTCCTGAGAGTGACAGAGTTAGACTCAAATAAGTTCTCCCTGCTCATGGTCCATGAGTCCACTCTATTCAAACCTAAATGTGGTGCTGGAGTTTGTAGGGGTAGTTTCAGAGACTGGACCCTTTGGCCTGCCCATGTGCCAGCTGTGCCTGGGATCTTGGTGGAGCTGCAACTCCTGCTCTACAGCTCAATGGACTTTCCCAAGCCACCTGGCAAGGAGATGATGATGGACAACCGCCATTCCAGGGAATGGAGAGCATCTGCAGCTGCAGGCAGGATTATCCCATCCATCTTATCCATGGAATATAAGACTAGGTTTTTAATTGGGTCACTCAATGACTTGATCCCTTACTGGAAGATTGGAAATTAGTCTAAATGGGAAAATGATGCAGCGAATTTAGGTGAGGCTGGGCAAATTTACAGGTCAAGATAGGAAGCCACGTTTAGGTGAGAGCTATCTATATATGTAATAAGGGATTTCTGTACCCAACCTCTTCATCCTAGGGCACAGGACTTGTTGGGCACAGCAGCTCCATCCTTCCTTGGATTAGGTTAGGCATGCCATGCACAATGGAAGTGTGTGTGTGTGTGTCCAAGGATGGATTTATGAAGCAAAGACTAAAATACTTAACCTTACAACAATCTGAACTTTTCCTGCTTGGGTTCTAGAGACACGATGAGTGAAGGCAAATTTGTGGTGCCCAGAGACAAACTCCTAGCCTACTGCAGCAGTGATGAGTGTCATGGTAGTTAAAGGAGTAAGGGGGTTTCTTTTTTACATGCTGTAGAATCAATATAAATCTCTCTGTGTTGAAATGGGGCAAATTCGAAATAATTCATTGGATGATGTTGTTTGATCCTGGGTTCTGTCTTCCCCAAGTGCTGCCCCCTTCTAGTTATCATATTTGGCTTGGCATTGTGGAACTTCATGAGTTGTTGATTCGGTGATTTCTAGGTGACCTTGTCTGTGTAAATATAGCAGGTTCATTTTAAAGTGGAGGGGGGCCTGCAACAAGGACATGAACAGAGCCAAGACCCCATGGACAGTGACATAGAGAATGAATCACGGGCAAGACATAAGGGGGCCTGTAGTGGACTAGTGGTGGAACATGTCATTCTAAGTGTGTTTGTTCAGGGGCTGGTTTTGAGCAAATGAGGCAGCTGCAGTGGTGTTACTTCATGGTCAGGCAGAACCTGGAGAGGAATGGTGGGGTGGGCCAAGGATACCATGTGATATCACACAGGCATGGACAAAGACTCAGGACTGGAAAGCCAAAAAGACCAGAATGGCAAGGGAAGAAGTTGGTCACAAACTCACAATTGGCCCCCACTATTGGTGAGATAAGTGATAATAGCTGGGACCCCTCCCCTTAGCATTAGCAAGGGTATATATAATGAATAGTTTAAAAAGTAACCACAAAAGCCAGAGATCACTCTCTCTGCCTAGAGGAGCCGGCATCAAATCTTGGTGTGTATTTTAGTCCTTCTCTCCCATTTATTATCCAGCTCACTTCTTTCCCCCTATTCCCAATAAATTCTTTTTACTCATCTAAAAAAAATAAGTAAATAAAAGAAACAAATATGACTGCTGGATGAACTTACAGTTTAGGCCCAAATTTCTTTATGAGGATTTTAAAAATGAAGCTATTTTCAGAAATTCATTTGAAATATTTGAAAATTAACTTATATTGTAGCTATTAACCACAGATCAAAGCAGAAGTTTTTTTCATTTCTCCTTTACTTTTTTGATTAGATTTATGTTATTTAACAAGTAAAATATAATTTACAGACCTGCCGTATTTTTTTAAGTTTATTTATTCTGAAGATCAAACTTTGATCTGTGACTGTATTTAATAAAGGAAAACAAAGTAAATGATAAGGAAAGCTGGTTGCTTTTAAGACATATAACATTTTAAAAGTATCTAAAACCATGACAAACAGCATTATACTATTATCTAATATTATGCAGAAAACATTGTCAAAGCTCTAGGAATTTTATACAGTATTTAAATATTTATATGAATCTGTTAGCCATAGAAATTTAATGAACATATGTTTAGAAAATCACTTTTAATTTTATAACACTTTCTAAGCAACATATATCAAATGAACTTAACTATTTTTAGCACTTCACTTTTAATAAGGTGAAAGAGCAAATTTTGCAATGCTTTGAAATAAAAGTTTTGAGGTTTAAATGGTTTGACTTTGAGAAAGATAATGATAAAGTTTGTTAGGTTTGAACATTATGTTCCTTTAAACGTAAGAAGACATATTTTTATTAATAAAGTTTAAACAAAAAACAACAAGTTATTTTAATAAAATTTAGGCTTTTTACCTTTTAATCTAATTATTCAGGAGAAAAACTCTTCATAACCTTTTACTAAAAAGACACCAATGATTTAAGAAACTTGTCACTTTAATAGAGACAACTAAATTTCAGTTTTGCACTAGTAAAAATTTTGATACATAGACTTTTAAAACTTTTAGATAGATCCATTCAATCTTACCCAAATTAGACCACAAAAATTCCTTTTCCACAAAACTTCTGCTCTTTCTATACTCATTCAAGTTTTGTCCCACATTTCCCTCTTTCTTAATAGTCATTTTATCTTAGAACAAAATTCCTTTCCCTTTCTTTAATAAAAAAAATAGACATTCTATATACCTTACATACTTAAGTTACCAAATTGAATTTGGAAACTATCTCCAAACATCTTACAACATGCAATTTCCATCAAAATCTAAGTCCATTCAGTTAATGCAAACTTAACTTTTCTTTCTTCATTTTAAATACTTCATTTAGATAATGTAACATTAGCTTATTTCATCAGTAAATCTGTATAAACTTAGACAGAACATATTTAAGCAAAACAATATTGTCAGAAATATTACTTTTTTAGTTTACTATTTTATCAGCATTTCAGTGAAATATATTATGAAACATTTACAAAGACACAGTTCTGAAACAGCTTTCTTTAACTGATTCTAACTGAGCCTTATGTTACCCTTATTTTCTAGGAACCATTTGTTAAAATACTCCCATTCAGCAAGCATAGGTTTAAATTGAGGGTTAAGATTTTCCTGAAATAATTATGTTTAGCTGGATCAAAACAGCCCCCTTGTGGGAATACAAATTATGGTTTATTAGAAAGTAGCTTAACACATTTACTAAGATAGTTGCAACTGATGGATGTAGGATGACCAAACACCTGAAAGTAACTTGTTTCTCTCTCTGTTGCTAGGATACAAAGGAAAGAATTGTATTTAAATTAGAAGGTAATGAGAGGCAAACCTTTCTTTCTGCCAAATTCCACTTTTAGTGGTCGAAAATATCCTGTTGAAGCAATGAAGTATGAAAACCAGCTTAAGCTGGTTGGCTGGACATGTACAGAAGAAGACCCTTGCTCTCCTCGCTTCAACTTGCTTAATTAACACAGTAAAACTCACACCCAGGGGTAGGGTTATCCGCCCTTTTTTTCATCATTCAATGTATGTGCAATCATGATTTACTGAACATACTAATCATACAATTATATAACTAGCTATGTGTGTTCATCCATGTGCATAAAAGCTAAGGTGTAATCAAAGCAAATGCAAAGTAGCAATGCAGGTATTTAAACAAGAGCAAAACCACAGCACAGGGAGTCAGGTCTGAATCATAGTTTCCCATGAATGGCTTCATGCTCTATGTCTACTCTGGGAATTGTTTCTGTTGCTCAAGATTAGACTCATAAGATTCTTTCAAGTTGGTCTATACAGCTGTTGTTCTTTCTCCATTCTTCTATGAACATTCTGGTTTTCTGAGTTTATAGTATCACAACAGTACTACAAACAATGCGTCTTATATTCACATATTCTCAGGCACATGTTCAATATGCACACCAGGTGTGCACCCCAGGGTGGCCCTGCTGGGTTTCAGGGTGTGCCCACACATGGCTTTAACAAGTAAGGTCATACTGAAATCCAGTGATAGTGAAGCAACACACACGTGTTACATTAAAGCATTTTCAGTTGTTCCTCAGCTTCTTCCCATCCAACCCCTCCATTCTCTTTTGGGAATGAAGAGGCCTAAATCATTTTCAACACTGTTAAAAATGTGTTGAAAATTTAATATTTAATTAGTCTGAGAAATATCTGGCATCTGCACCCTCTGAGGTTTTCTGCATACATTGCACTATCTCACAACCTCACTTCTATTCTTGTGGGCCCTGGGTCCCAGGAATTTCTGGGATTCCTGTACTGTTTTGGGGTCACTAGCCTACTCATGCTCATTCTGGTGATGTTATTGCTGTAGCCAATGTTGTAATGTGAATGTTGTCATTTCCATCAAGACACCAACAGGTTTCATCTTGGCATTGCTGTTTCTTTAGCTGACCTAAGATTGGAGAAGATGAATATACAACTGGAAGCAGGAGACTGGAGTCTGTGCCTGAGACACACGAGGGGTACAGTAAGGGCAGCCTCCTCAGATGGTCAATGCTGGAGGCCAAGGGAAGCAGCAAGGTCAAAAGGAGCAGGAACAGGAAGTCTTCTCTCTGTGCCCTGACACCTCGGCTGCACCAGACCCCAGGTTCCATGTCTTTATCTGCCAGTGCCCACCTGGCCAAACACTACCTGGGGCAGGTACATCATACTGGGACATCTGTGAATTTATACTAGTTCCAAAAGCATGTGACACACCTCCCTGAATCCTGTCTCACAGGCCTTTCTTGGCAAGAGCACTTCCCCCTCCGTCTTATCAGTACTCATTCCTCCCTAGTCTGGAGACACCCACAGTTTACAGGTGAATTCACTGAGCAGCAGCATCACACTTCCATTTGGGAACAGGGCAGCTCTCCAAACTTTAGTCCCTAGCTGTTAGTGTCTGCCAAACACTGCCAATGCAAAATACAAGAAATTGGTTGGCTTTTATTGGAATTTATTAGGGTTAAAACTTACCATTCTGAAGCTATGAAAATGTCCAAATAAAGGTATCCTCAAAACTGCTGTCTTAACAAGGGTTAGCTACAGCTGGATTACTGCAAAAGCAAAATGTTGGGTCTGCATGGCTCTCTTTGCCTTCTCCTCCAAACACACTTTCTACCTGTGCTCAGCAGTGGGCATCAGAAACAATTGCTCACACCTCACCATTCTCCTCTGGCCTAGATGTCTTCAGCTTCAAGCTGCTCCATGACTTCAGCCTCTGGCCTCTCCATCAGCCTCTCAGGGATTCTGTGTCTCTCCACAGCTGTAGGAGATCCTGGAGCCCTCCACATATGGCAGTGTAAACATGGCAGCACTCTTTCTCTGTGTGTTCCATACATGTAGGACTTCAGTATAATGATTGTGGTCCATCCTGGTGCCTGAAAACTACTCAGAGTCCCTTAACTAAACTAAAGTAATCTAACAAAAAGGGACTTAACTGAAGGACCCTTATATGAGTCTAACCAATATGGCCTACATACAAAAGGCTTATACACACAGCAATGGTTTAAAAAGAACATACTTTTCTGGGGTTCACACAAGACTCAAATGAGGGCATTAACCCAGGCTGGAGGGATCAGGAGAGGCCTCTTAAGTCTGGGAGCAATGAGAACTCATGAAGCAGTGGCTGTACTTTGGATGTGTCCATCATTGAGCAAAATGGGGTGCTGACCACCATTGCATTGGACCCTAGAATGGTCCCAAAATGAAATCAATATATGGTACTTTCTCCACCAAATCTTAGCTCAGGTGTGTAACTCAGAGAGGTGTGACATTATTCCCAGCCCCGGATTCAGAGCACACAGAATTTGCCTGGGGTTTGGGGGGGGCAGAAGCTCGCTCTTAAACTGTAAGCCCCTAATTTCTTCTCCAAAGAACTGATTACATTTACAACAGAATGGAGACATTCAACCCTAAGATAACCTTCAAAACAGTGGAGATCTTAGAGGGCCTGAGATTTAATTCTTCTAAATCCTTCAGGAAGAAGTGAAATAAACATTTTTACAGATGACTAAAAAGTAATAAGGTTTGCTAGCAGCAACTTACTTTAAAAGAAAAGTAAAAGAATATTCTTCAGGCAGAAAGAAAATAATCAGAGAATTTTCAAGATTCAGGATACATTGAGGGACAATATCTGTTAAATAAATTCATATATTTAATGACTGTTGAATGGATAAAGTAATAATGATATTCTTGGCTTAGGACATCAATAAAGTGTTGAAATACACCACAAAATAATGTATAGACTAAGATGGGTAAATGGATTTGTAGCAATTTGATATCGTTATGAATTCCAAAGAGATATATTATTATCCTTGTAAACTGATCATTTAATCTGGGCATGATAAAGTAATGAAAAGGGTGTGGAGCCCTGACCCTTGGTGGGTGGTCTCTCAAACATAAAATGACATGGCAAAGGACAGAGCTGGAGTAGTTTTTGATGTTGGAGTTCTGATGTGCAAGCACAGAAGGCCCCAGGTTAAAGAGACAAGCCATTCACCTGACAGTTCACAGCTGGCCTTGTGGAGAGAGGCAAAGATTGGAGAACCTCATAGTATACAGCTCACATTGTGGAGGAAACAGAGGAGCTGAGCCCAGAGAGAAATGCAGCCCTGTGAAGGGAGGAACCAAAGAAGCCTGAACCCTGGCAAATGTGGTAACTCTCTTGCTGCAAGATGGGGTAACAGACTTTGGTGAAGAAGAAACTGATGCTTTATTGCCTGGTAAGTGTAACCTTATACCCCAAGTAAATACCCTTCATAAAGATCAACAGATTTCTGGTATTCTTTTCTATCAGCACCCCTTTGGCTGACTAATACAGGATATAAAATATTTTCAAATATATTATTTGGCAAGTCAATAAAAAATAGTAAGTACAGATGTGGAAAGGCAAGCAAAAGTGTTTTAATTTCCCTGGTAAACTTTAAAGAATATTAAGTAGTGCATCTCATTCAAATAAATAGAAGAAGAAAAAAATTGAGCAAAAATATTCCAAAACAATGAATTCAGGGTTCCTTGGTTCCAATTTTGGCATTTATTCTGGATCCAACTTACTTGTGCATCTTTGGAAGCTGCACCTTTCTCATCCTTCAGAAGCCTGAAAGTTCCAGGGTTCATTTATGGGGTGTTGTTTGTCCCTAACATAAATCAAGTGCTGTATCCCTTCCCCATTTCCTAGTTATGAAGTCACCTAACTGGATGTGATGCTCATTTAAAGCAAGAAGAGCCTTGAATGATAGAACAAATAAAAAGGGGATATTATTGCGCTTTCCAAATTGGATGATTAGATTATTGATATTGGATCTTTACTGTTTTCTAATGAATGAATTCAATGCTATAAATTTCCCTTTAAGCAGTGCTTCTGCTGCACCTCACAAAATATGAAGAAGCATAGGACAATAATAAGAAGAAAGAACCAAATAACAAAAGGCTTGTGGGTGAAGCTATATACACTTCCACAGCAGTACAGACTGAACATGAAGGCAGAGAGTGTAAGGAAGTTGGGAAAGTATTTTCTCTGGCTGCAAGCATTGTTTCCTCAAGATAACACTTCTATGAAGTAACTACAATTTGAAAGAATTTACATCATACTTACCTAAGCATGAGGGAATCTGTGTATGGAAAATAATGAAGAGAATGATTTTTGGCAGTTTGCCCACATAGTAGTTCTCTCCTTTAAATGTAATGAGTGTGAAGATTTCTTGGAAATTCAACCTCATTGTTTTACCTGAGAATTAATCCTTCAGAGAAACCACTTGAATTTCATGAATTTGGGAAAGCTAGAGTAACTTGAAAGCATCATGCAGGAGTAAAACCCTGTGTATGTAAGGAATATTGAAAATCCCTCAGCCAGGCATTTAATGTCACCGAATATGAAATATTCATATATTTGTTATCAATGTAATGATCATTGGAATGCTGCCATCTGAAACAAATCCTCATGGAATTGAGAAAATTCAAACTAGAGAGAAACCATGAGTGTCCTCAATGCAGTCTGCTCTTTACAGTCATTTTTTACTCCTCATTTTAAAAGCCATCCAGGGGAACAAGCACAGAAATGTAATATTTTTAGGAAAGTTTCCAACCTGACAGAAAACCTCTTTATTCATTCAAAAATTCTTACTGAAGAGAAATCATATATATGTGGCAGAGCTTTAATTCAAATGTCAAATCTCAGATACAAGAGATTTCCTACTGTAAAGAAACCCTATTAAATAAGGCATGTAAAAAAGCCTTTAGGTACAAATCATATCTCACAGAACTTGAAAAAAACACATAGTGGCCAAAAACAAAATGAATGTAAAGAATGCAGAGAAGCCTTCAGCCAAAACCAATAGTTCATTAAACATCAGAGCATTTACTCTGGAGAAAAACCCTATATAGGCAATGGATATGGAAAAGCCTTCAACCAGAAGGAAACCTCATTAACCATCTGAGAATACATGCTGGAGAGAAAGCCTATTAATGTGATGCATATGGGAAAGCTTTCATTCAGAATTCAAGCCTCATTGCACCCCAGAGCAGGCCAAGTGGAGAGGAACCTTATATATGTAAGGAATGTAGGAAAGCCTTCAGTAGCAAATCAAATCTCACTTACCATGGGAAAATTCATAGTGACGGGAAACACCAAATATGTAAGAAATGTTGAATAGCCATCAGCCAGAGGTAGTATCTCATTAAACATTACAGCATTCATACTGGAGAGAAACCCTGTGAATGTAATGAATGTGAAACTCCAAAGAATCTCCACCTCCAGTTTGTGCACCTTGTTGCCAATCTTTTAAGGATGGAGGTATGCCTGTGGAATTCAGGATGTCTTTCTCCTCTTGGAAAAGTGCAACTGCAGTTTCTTCCTATATCTGCTCCTCCCACATCTTCTTCCACACTCATCTGTGTTCAATTGTTATCACTAATTTATGCATCAGAAATCAAGATTTCTCTAAGTTTATGTAAAGTTGGGCTTTCCAATTATTTAAAATTATCCTGGATGTGTTCATTGGTTCTTCAATCCATTTCATTCTGAGTAAGCATTTAAAAAACTACCATTTTTAAAATAATGCGGCCAATTATTGTAGCATTTTATTATAATGAACACAAATGATTAATATTTTTTTCAGATTCTTCCCTTGATTTTGATGTGGATTTAAGTTTAACAGCCACTGAACTACAGTGGCCTTCTTTCTACTTCACTACAATTTTCCTTATTATTTTAAATCAGAAATACTCCTTTCATAATTAGACAATATATGTCTAATATCATGTATTTTAAGAAGTTAGAAAACTTATTTATTTTCTTAAGTTGTACTCCAATATTTTTCTCACATATGTTAGGCTGTGGGAGAGATGAAACTAGAGAATGCATGTATTTACAAACAGAAATGTGTACCCAAAAGAATCTGCCAAAAGTGATTATTCTCAGGGAGGAGAAATGGGGGTTGAGGCTAGAGAAGGAATTTTGGTGTTTTCCATAACAGACCTAAATTATTATTATAGTCTTTGAATGGATAATTTGTTTATAATTCAAAAGAAATTATGAAAATAGTACACAATGAAATCATGCAAAGTGGTAGATTTGAACATATTGATTTGTATCTGCAACATTACTGGGAGGAGACTTCCTCTCAACCTTTTCTAATATAGTCACCCATAAAGGAATATTACTCACTCCCCTCAGTCCCCTCCCCAGCTGCCTGGACTGGTGGAGGTCTCCCTCAGCAAGAGTTAGCATGGTGCCCGAAGGGCAGTTACACGATCATGTGAAGGCCATACTGCTCTCTACACATATCAAGTTAGAGGGCTGTTAGCACAACAGCAGAAGATGGACTTCCTGCTCCTTACCTCTGAGTGAAGACCTGCTAGAGCGACTCACATCACTAACTGAGGCTGTGAGTGCTCCCTGTCCTCCTTTAGAGATCCAGAAACTATTATGATGGTTTTCATTGGGGCTCTAAGAGTTTTTTCCCAAACAGGACATTCCCTGTCTGACTTGGGGGAACTGCAGTGAACACACGTTACATACCACCTTCTTCAGTTGTTCATGAGATTCTTCCCATCACGCTCCTCTGTTACTTTCTGGGATTGAAGAGGCCTGCATCATTTTCAACACTGTTAAAAATGTGTTGAAAATTTAATATCTAATTATTGTGAGAAATATGTGGCATCTGCACCCTCTGACATATTCTGCAAACTGCAATATCTCACAACCTAACTTCTATTCTTGTCAGCCCTAGGTTCCAGGATTTTCTGGGATTCCTGTACTAGTTTTTAGGATCACTAACCTAATGGTGCTCATTCTGGTGATGTTATTGCTGTAGCCAATGCTGTAATGTTAATTTTGACATTTCCTTCCTGACACCAAGAGATTTCATCTTGGCATTGCTCTTTTTTAATTACCCCAAGATTGCAGAAGGTGAATGTAGAACTGGAAGCAGAAGACCTGAGTCTGTGCCTGAGACCCAGAAGGGATAGAGTAAGAGTAGCCTCCTCAGAGGGTCAATGCTGGAGGCCAAGGGAAGCAGGTAAGTGCAAAAGGAGCAGGAGCAGAAAGTCTCCTCTCTGTGCCTTGACTCCTCTGATGCACAAGACCCCGGGTCCAAAGCTTTTATCTCCCCATGCCCACCTGACCAACCCCTGCTTGGGGCATGTACATCATACTGGGGCATCGGTGAATTTATACTAGTCCCCAAACCATGTGACTATCCTGTCTGACTCCTTGTCTTGCAGGCCTTGCTAGCAAAGAGCACTTCCCCCTCCATCTTACCAGTACTCACTCCCACCTATTCTGGGGACACCCACAGTTTAAAGGTGAATTCCCTCGGCAGCAGCATCACACTGCCATTTGGGAACAGGGCAGGTCTCCCACCCTGTGTCCTTGGCTGTTTGATTTTGCCAAGTGTTGCCAATGCAAAATACCAGATTATTTATTTATATATGGTATTTATGCAAAATACCATAAATTATTTCTTTAATTTTTAATTTGAAAAATGATATAAAGATATATATACATGTATGTACATTTTCTTACATAAATGTTATTTTTTTCATATATATTTTAAAAGATGCTTAGGTTACATAAATGTTACACAAAAATTACATGTATTCCCATGGTCTGCACCTCCCATACCTCCCATAACATCTCACATAAACCTCTTTCATTGGTGTGGCACATCACCTTCAAAGGATATACACATTCTGGTGCTTTGCCAATAAGAAGCGACCACAGTTCATATTATAGGCCACACTCTCTCCCACACAGTTCTGCATGGTATATGCTGCTGTAAAATGGCCAATATCTGTCACCACAAAGTCACTTAGGAAAACCCCCAAGTCCTGAAAAAGCCCCAGTATTAAAATTGACCTTCCCCTCTGACCCCAAAAGCCTCTAGTGGCCTCTGGCTTCACCTCACTGTTATAATTTCTTCCATTGCTTGAATCCCAATATGTCTACAACCGAATAGTCGTAAGTCAACTCTAGTCCATAGCTCTTCCCCCAAACCAGAGGGGACTGCAATGGTGATGTCCACTCCCTCTCCAAGTGAGAGTGGGCTTATATACCATGGATATGGTGGGTGGGATTATCCTGCCTTCAGGTGCGGGCTCTCTCCAATCCCTGGGATGGATTCTGTCCATTATCATCATCTCCTCCCCAGGCGATTTGGGTGAGTCCATTGAGCTGTAGTTTAGGAGTTGCAGCTCCATCAAGATTCCAGGCACAGCCGGCACATAGGTGGGCCAGAGGCTCCAGTCTCTGGAAGTACACCTACAAATTCTAGCCTCACATATAGGTTTGAATAGAAGGGACTGATGGACCATGTGCAGACAGGAATTACCTGAGTCCAACTCTGTCACTTTCAGGAGCACAGATTCCAAAGTAGAGCTCACTGATAAGGCATCACTCTCTGGGGCTTTCCCCCTTATATAGGACCTGGCTGTCTCCAGATCTCTCAGGAGTCCCTCTGTGTGGGGTGATATCCACTTTGGTGTTCTATGAGATCCTACTGTGGTGTCTGTAAGTGTTAACTCTGGGATGACCTCCTGACTCTCTTTGAAGTCTCTTATCCACATGAACTCATTTGTCTTTACCTTTCCCCCCTTTTATTCAAGGTTTTTTTTCCAGTCGTGTTTCCAGTTGTCACTTGGTATTAGTCCCTTGTTGCCAGGAGACTCATCCCTGGGAGTCATGTCCCACATTGGGGGCAAGGTAATGCATTCATATGCTGAGTTAGTCTTAGAGAGTGGCCACATTTGAGCAACAAGGTGCTCTCAGGTGGCAACCCTTAGGCACCACATAAGATTAAGCCATGTTTCAATTACAAGGGCATAGACTCATAAGGCTAGTCATCCATAACAAGAACCCAACAGTGGGCCATCCCCTTTTGCCAGACAATGCCCCTTCACTTGGGGGACTGTTACTGCTCCCTTGGAGAATGTGACAGAGCTCTCCAGACTGGGAATTCCATATCCCCTCATTTATTGAGTGATTGTCTACCCACCGTGACCATGCCTCTTCCCTTGATCATTTGAACAAATTTATATGTCTTTCATGTATATTCAGATTAACTTACTTCATGAATCCCCACTCCCAGACACCCCCATGAATGATCTTCTACAGACCCCATTGTAACCCTTCTGTGAGATAAACCTTCCTTGAAGATGAAGCCCATATAATAACCAAATACACTTAATAAGAAAATGAAATAATAGTGGGAAGCTTAAATGCAAGAGATAAAATCAAGGACATTCAGAAAAAAGGAACTAAAAATAAAATATAATTAACGGATTGGGACATTCAAAAAAAGAAAATGAGAAAAAGAATGGAAAAATTTTTAAATAATTATTATTTTTTTCTCCATTTATCACTGCATTATCAGATGTCCAGTGTGTACCATGACACCTTCCCCTTCTCATTCCCCAGTGTCTCCCAAATTTTCATTTAATTTTCAAAGAAGGTTTAGGTCACAGTAAAGTCACACATGGAATACTAGAGATTCCCATATACCCAAACTCCCTCCCCATTCACCACCCCATATTAAAAAAAATTTTTGTGAGTGGATGGTAGCATTTTTATAACTGTTATACAGAGAGTGAAACATAGCTACAAAACATTGTCAATGGTTTACAGTATAGTTTACATTTTAGATGGTAATTTACATTTTAATATTTTTTGATGATATTTACCATGTCCTCTGTCCATTACTGTAAGGTAATGAAGAACATTTACCATGACCACTAAATACCCCATTTGATCTTTTCTGTTTCTTCCTCCCCATCCCCCTAGGGCATATGACTCTCCCCTGTCTTGGGACATAGGATGGCAAGATTCATATTTACATGACCTGGGTATTCTAACTTGTCCATCCAATCTCCCAACTGTTAACACTGCACCATCAACCCCAGTAATATCACTACTCACTTGTCCTATCCTTCACTATGTATCTATACTCTATCACTTTACCATAGATTATGTCCATACGGGTGTTGGCTCACAACCTACCCTTCTCTCTCTATCTCCCTTGTTAACCTATCTCTCAAACAGTGGTTCTCAAAGACTGTTCACTTTCCTCAATTCAAATCAATGAGGTCATATCCAAATGTATTTGGAGAGGGAAGAGGCCCCGATTTTCCAAAGACATATTGAAAAGGAAAAATGAAATTGGAGGTATCACATTACCTGACTTTAGAACATACTACAAAGCTACTGTGATCAAAACTGCATGGTATTGGCACAAGGATAGACCTACTGACCAATGGAACCAAATTGAGAGTTCTGATATAGATCCTCACATATAGAGTCACCTGATATTCAACAAGGCAACCAAGCCCTCTCAGTTGGGAGAGGATGGCCTCTTTAACAAGTGGTGCTTGGAAAACTGGATATCCATATACAAAAGAATAAGAGAAGAATATCATTTCACACCTTATACAAAAATCAACTCAAGATGGGTCAAAGATCTAACTATAAGAGCCAAAACCATAAAGACCTTGGAAGATAATGTAGGGAAGCATCTACAGGACCTTGTAATAGGAAAAGTTTTCAGGAAGTTCACAGCCATAGCATGAGCAGCAAGAGAAAAAATAGATAATTGGGATCTCATCAAAATTGAAAACTTCTGCACCAAAAATGATGTTATTAGGAAAATAAAATGGCAGCCTACCCACTGTCAGAAAATATTTGGCAACCATATATCTGAAAGGGCCTAGTATCCTGCACATACATAGAAATCCTACACCATGGAAATATAAAGACAATCAACCCATTTCAAAAATGGGCAAGTGACCTGAAAAGTCATTTCTCCAAGAAAGAAATCCTACTGGCTAAAAAGCACATGAAAAAAAATGCTCAAAATTGCTAGCTATTAGGGAAAGGCAAATCAAAACCAAAATGAGATAACATCTTACACCCATCAGAATGGCAGCCATTTAAAAAACAGAAGAATATAAGTGTTACATTTCTGCTTCTTCAGCTGTTCATAGGCTTCTTCCCATCAAACACCTCCATTCTTTTCCGGGAATGAAGTGGCCTGCATCATTTTCAACACTGTTAAAAATGTGTTAAAATTTTAATATTTAATTATTCTGAGAAATAAATGTCATCTGCACCATCTCAGGTTTTCTGCAAACATTGCACTATCTCACAACCACACTTCTATTCTTGTTAGCCCTAGGTCAGAGGATGTTCTGGGATTCCATTACTATGTCTTAGGGTCACTGGCCTAATGTTGCTCATTCTGGTGATATTATTGCTGTAGCCAATGCTGTAATGTGAATTTTGACATTTCCTTCCTGACACCAATATTTTTCATATTGGCATTGCTCTTTCATTAGCTGCCCCAAGATTGGAGAAGGGGAATGTAGAACTGGGAGCAGGAGACCTGGCTCTGTGCCTGAGATCTAAGAGGTTACAGAAAGAGGAGCCTCCACAGAGGGTCAATGCTGGAAGCCAAGGGAAGCAGGGAAGGGCAAAAGGAGCAGGAACAGGAAGACTCCTCTCTGTGCCCTGACTCCTCTGTGGCACCAGACCCCAGATCCCATGCATTTATCTGCCCCTGACCACCTGGCCAAACTCTGACTGAGGCAGGTACATCATACTGGGGCATCTGTGACTTGATGCTAGTCCCCAAACCATGTGACTCTCCTGCCTGACACCTTTTCTTGCAGGACTGTCTTGCAAAGAGCACTTCCCACTCTTTCTTACCAGTACTCATTCCAACCTAGTCTCGAGACACTCAGAGTTTACAGGTGAATTCACTGGGCAGCAGCATCACACTGCCATTAGGGAAGAGGGCATCTCTCCAATCCTGTGTCCCTAGCCGTTTGAGTTTGCCAAGCAATGCCAATGGAAATTACCAGAAATAGGTTGGCTTTAATAGGAATTTATCAGCATTAAAGCTTACCATTCTGAGGCTGTGAAAATGTCCAAATCAAGGCATCCTCAAAAACTCCTGTCTTAACACGGGTCAGCTGCTGCTGGACTCCTGCCAAGGAAAAATGTTGGGCCTGTCTTGGTCTCTCTTCCATCTCCTCCAAAGTCACTTTATCCCTGAACTCAGCAGTGGGGCATCAAACACAATTGCTCATACCTCCTCCCTTCTCCTCTGGCCTGGATGTCTTCATCTTCAAGGTGTTCCAAGACTCCAGCCTCTGGCCTCTCCCTCAGCCACTTTGGGTTTCTGGGTCTCTCCACAGTTGTAGGAGTTCCGGGAACCCTGTCCCACATGGCAGGGTAAATATGGCAGCACTCTTTCTCTGTGTTTTACCTGTATGTAGGACATCAGCACAATGATTGGGGTCCATCCTGGTCCCTGAAATATAATGAGAGGACCTTAACTACAATAAAGCAATCTATTAAAAAGTGATCTAATTGAAAGGCCATTTATCTGACTGTAACCAAAATGTCCTACATACTAAATATTTAAACACACAGCAATTGTTTAGTAAGAGGGTAATTTTCCATTGTCCACACGACTCAAATAAGGGCATTATTCCATGGAACAGGGATCAAGAGGGGTGTCCTAAGTCTGGTAGAAATTGGAACTCATGAAGCAGTGGCTGTAGTTTGGGTGTGGCAATCATTGGGCAAAATGGGGTGCTGACCAGAGTTGTATTTGTCCCCAGAACGGTCCCAAGAATAGGTCAATATACTGTTTTTCTCCACCAAATCTTTGATCCAAAATCAGGTGTGTAACTCAGAAAGGTGTGTCATTATTCCCATCCCCAGTGCCAGAGCGCACAGATTTTGCCTGGTGGTAGAGGTGGCAGGAGCAGGCGGTAAAATTTAAAGCCCCTAATTTCTTCTCCAAAGAACTGATTACATTAACAAAAGACAAGAGAAATTCAAACATAAGGGTACTCTCAAGAGCAGTGTAGATCCTAGAGGGCCTGAGATTTAATTCATTTCAATTCTTCCGGAAGAAGTGAAAGAAATAATTTTACAGATGAGTAAAAACTAATAAAGTTTGCTAGCAGCAACTGACTTTAAAAGAATTGTAAAAGAATATTTTTCAGGCAGAAAGAAAACAATCTCAGAAGCGTCAAGTTTAAGGATGGGTTGAAGAACAATATATGTTAATTAAATTCATATATCTAAATGATTATTGAATGGGTAAAGTAATAATGATATCCGTCGCCTAGGACATTAATAATGTGTTAAAATACACCATAAAATAATATATACCATAAGATGGGTAAATGGATATGTAGCAGTTTGATATCGTTATGAATTCCAAAAAGAGATATGGGAAGATGCTAGTAAATCGCTCTGTTAATCTGGGCATGATTAAGTTAAGATAATCATGTTGACTGGGCCACAGTCGGTAGGGCATTGAGCCACGGCACTTGGTGGGTGGCATCTCAAACATAAAAAGACATGGCAAAGGACAGAGTTGGAGTAGTTTTTGATGTTGGAGTGCTAATGAGCAATGACAGAAGACCCCAGGGAAAAGAGGCCATGCACCTGACAGTTCACAGCTGGCCTTGTGGAGAGAGCCATGTGGAGAGATCCTCATAGTCTACAACTGACATTGTGGAGGAAACAGAGGAGCTGAGCCCAGAGAGAAATGCAGCCCTGTGAAGGGAGGAACCCAAGAAGCCTGAATCCTGGCAAATGTCGCAGCTGTCTTGCTCCAAGAAGGGGTATTAGACTTTGGTGAAAGAAGAAACTTATGCTTTATGGCCTGGTAACTGTAAGGTTCTACCCCAAATAAATACCCTTTATAAAGACCAACTGATTTCTGGTATTTTGCATCAGCACCCCTTTGGCTGACTAATAGAGGATATAAAATGTTTTTAAATACATTATTTGGCAAGTCAATAACAAATAATAAGTGCAGATTTGTAAAGCAAGCAAAAATGTTTCAATTTCCTCAGAAAACATTAAAGAATATTAAATAGTGCATCTCATCCAAATACTTAGAAGGAAAAAAATGAACAAATTAGTGAGTCCAAGACAAAGGGTTCAGAATTTCCTGGGTTACCATTTTGGCCCTTGATTTGGGACCACCTTACTCATGTAGGTTTGGAGGCTGTACCTTTCTTGTCCTTCAGAAGACTGAGGGTTCCTAGGTTGGGGTGTTGTTTTGTCCCCATCATAATTCAAATGCTGTATCAATTCCCAAATTCCTAGTTAAGGTGTCACCAAAATGGATGTGATGCTTATTTTAAGCAAGAAGAGCCATGAATGATAGAACAAACAAAAAGAGATATTGTTGCACTTCCCAAATTGGACACTTAGGTGATGATATTGGATCTTTCCATTTTTCTATTGGATGAATTCAATGTTATAAATTTCCCACTAAGTTCTGCTTTTGCTGCACCCCACAACCTATGAAGACGTCTAGGACATTGAGAAGCAGAAAGAACCGCATGACAAAAGGCTTGTGAGTGAAGCTATATCCACTTCCACAACTGTGCAGACTGAAGATGAAGGCAGAGAATGTAAGAAAGTTTTGAAAATATTTTCTCTGACCACAAGCACTGTTTTCTCAAATTAACACTTCTATGAATGTAACTTCACTTTGAAGGAATTTGCATCATGCTTACATAAGCATGAGTGAATCTATTTAAGGAAAAAGTATGAAGACAATGAGTTATGCCAGTTTGCCCCACATGGTAGTCCCCCCCATTAAGTGAAATGAATGTGAAGGTTTCTTGGAAATTCAACCTCATGAGACACCTGAGAATTAATCCTTCAGAGAAACCATTTGGAATTTCAAGAACTTGGGAAAGCTAGAGTCACATCAAAGAAACATGAAGGAGGAAAATCCTGTGCATGTATGGAATATTGGAAATCATTCAGCCAGTCATTAAATCTCATTGAGAAAGAAATATTCATATATTAGTTATATTGTAATGAACATGGGAATGCTTCCATCTGAAAGAAAACCTCCTGGAACATGAGAAAATTCAAACTAGAGAGAAACCATATGAGTGTCCTGAAAGTAGACTGCTTTTTACAGTCATTTTTTACTCCTCATTTTAAAAGCCATACAGGGGAACAAGCATAGAAATGTAATACATGTGGGGAAATTATCAACGTGACAGAAAACATCCTTATTCATCAGAAAATTCTTACTGAAGAGAAATCATATATATGTGGTAGAGTTTTAATTCAAATGTCAAATCTCAGATAAAAGAGATTTCCTACTGCAAAGAACCCTATGCATGAAAGGCATGTGAAAAAACTTTAGCTACAAATCATATGTCACATAACATAACAAAAATTAGTGGACAGCAACACAATAAATGTAAAGAATGCAGAGAAGCCTTCAGCCGATTCCAATAGTTCATTAAATATCAGAGCATTCATTCAAGCCTTCAACCAGAAGGAAAACCTCATTAACCAACTGAGAATACATATGGGAGAGAAACCCTGAGAATGTGATGGCTGTTAGAAAGCTTTCATTCAGAAATCAAGCCTCATTGCACACCAGAGAAGACAAACTGGAGAGAAACCGTATATATGTAAGGAATGTAGGAAAGCCTTCAGTAGGAAATCAAATCTCACTGACAAAGAGAAAATTCATGGTGGAGGGAAACCCTATATATGTAAGGAACGTGGAATAGCCTTCAGCCAGAGGCAGTATCTCATTAACATTACAACATTCATACTGGAGAGAAACCCTGTTAATGTAATGAATGTGAATCTCCAAAGGATCTCCACCTCCTCTCTGTGTAAATTATTGTCAATCTTTTAAGGAAGCGACTGTAACTGTGCAATTCAGGATGTCTTTCTCCTCTTGGAAAAGTGCACTTGCAGTTTCTTCTTATATCTGCTCCTCCCACATCTTCTTCCGAACTCAACTGTGTTCAATTTATTACCACTAATTTATGCTTCAGAACTTAAGATTTCTCTTAGTTTATGTAAAGATGGGCTTTCCATTTATTTCAAATTATCCTGGCTGTTTTCACTGGTTCTTCAATTCATTACATTCTGGGTAAGCATTTAAAAAAATAACCATTTTAAAAATAATGCTGCCCATTATTGTAGCATTTTCTTATAAGGCACCCCAAACATTTATATGTTTTCACATTCTTCACTGATTCTGATGTGGATTCAAGTTTTACAGCCCCTGAACTACAGTGGCCTGCTTTCTACTTCACTCCAATTTTCCTTATTATTTTAAATCAGAAATGATCCTTTCATAATTAGATGATATACTTCTAATCTCAAGTATTTTAAGAAGTTAGAGAGTTTATTTGTATTCTTAAGTTGTACTCCAAGAATTTTCTCATATATGTTAGGATGTGGGAGAGATGAAATTACAGAATGCATGTACTTAAATATGTACCCAAAAGACTGCCAATGCAGATAATTCTGAGGAAGGTGGAATGGGGTTTGAGGGTAGAGAAGGAATTTTGCTGTTTGCCATAACAGACATAAATTATTTTTATACTCTTTGCACAGAAAATTTGGTTATAATTTAAAAGAAATTTTGAAAATAATACACAATGAAATCACACAAAGTGTTTGATTTGCAGATATTGGTTTGTATCTGCAACATTATGGGGGGGTCACTTCCCATCACACTTGGCAAATACAGTTGTCCAAACAGGAGAAGTGCTCACTCCCCTCGGCCCCCTCCCCAATGCCTGGACTCGTGGAGGCCTCCCTCAGCAAGAGTGAGTACAAAGCACCAGGAGCATGGATAGGACCCTCTGAAGGCCACACTGCTCTCTACACATGTCCCGTTAGAGGGCTGTTAGCACCACCAGAGAAGATGCACTTGCTCTTGCTTACTCCCCAGTGAAGATGCGTTAGAGTGACTCATCAATCTCTGAGGCTGTGAGTGCTGAGCAGGCCTTTCTCTCTGTCCTCCTTTGTGCATCCAGACCTATGATTCATTGGGGCTCTGAGAGTTTGTTTCCCAAACAGGACATTCCCTTTCTGGCTTGGGGGAATGGCAGTGAACACGTGTTACATTCCAGATTCTTCAGTTGTTACTGAGCTTGTTCCAATCCAACCCCTCCATTGTCTTCTGGATTGAAGAGGCCTGCATCATTTTCAACACTGTTAAAAATGTGTTGCAAGCTTAATCTTTAATTAGTCTGAGAAACACCTGGCATCTCCACCATCTGAGGTTTTCTGCAAACACTGCACTATCTCACAACCTCAATTCAATTTTTGTCAGCCCTAGATCCCAGGACATTCAGGGATTCCCATAGTATTTCTTAGTGTCACTGGCCTAATGCTGTTCATTCTGGTGATATTATTGATGTAGCCAATCCTATAATGTGAATTTTGACATTTCCTTCCTGACACCAACAGGTTTCATCTTGGCATTGCTCTTTCTTTAGCTGTCACAAGATTGGAGAAGGTGAATGTACAACTGGAAGCAGGAGACCAGAGTCTGTGCCTGAAACCCAGGAGGGGTACAGTAAGAGCAGCCTCCTCAGATGGTCAATGCTGGGGGCCAAGGTAAGAAGAGAAGGGAAAAAGTACAAGGAAGTCTCCTCTCTGTGCCTTGACTCCTCTGCAGCACAAGACCCTAAGTCCCATGCATTTATCTACCCCTGACCACTTGTTCAAACCCTGCCTGAGACAGGTACATCATACTGGGGCATCTGTGACTTGATGCTAGTCCCCAAACCATGTGATTCTCCTGCCTGACACCTTGTCTTGCAGGACTGGCTTGCCAAGAGCACTTCCCACTCTGTCTTACCAGTACTCATTCCTACCTCATCTCAAGACACCCACAGTATACAGGTGAATTCACTGGGCAGCAGCATCACACTGCCATTTGGGAACAGGGCAGCTCTCCAACCCTGTTACCCAAGCAGTTTGAGCTTGCCAAGCACTGCCAATGCAAATTACCTGAAATAGGTTGGCTTTAACTGGCATTTATTAGCATTAAAGCTTGCAATTCTGAGGCTGTGAAAAAGTCCAAATCAAGTCATCCTCAAAAATGCTGTCTTAACATGGGACAGCTGCTGCTGTACTCCTGCTAAGGCAAAATGTTGAGGCAGGTTTCTGTCTCTCTCCCATCTCCTCCAAACTCATTTCTCCCTGAGCTCAGCAGTGGGCCATCAAACACAATTGCTCACACCTCTCCCTTCTCCTCTGGCCTGGATGTCTTCAGGTTCAAGCTGCTCCAAGACTCCAGCCTCTGGCATCTACCTCAGCCTCTCTGGGTTTCTGGGTCTCTCCACAGTTGTAGAAGATCCTGGAGCCCTCTCCCACATTGCAGGGTAAACATGGCAACCCTATTTCTCTGTGTGTTCCAGGTGTGTAGGACTTCATCACAAAGATTGTGATCCATCCTGGTCTATGAAATCTAATCATAGGCCCTTAACTAAACTAAAGCAATCTAAAAAAAAGTGACCTAACTGATAGGTGACTTATCTGACTATAACCAAAATGTCCTACATACTAAAGGTTTACACCCACAGCAATTGTTTAGTAAGAGCATAATTTTCCAGTGTCCACACAAGACTCAAATGAGGGCATTAACCCAGGGCACAGGGATCAAGAGGAGTCTCCTAAGTCTGGGAGAAATGGGAAATCATGAAGCAGTGGCTTTAGTTTGGGTGTGGCCATCATTGGGTAAAATGAGGTGCTGACCACCATTGTATTGTCCCCAGAATCGTCCCAAGAAGATGTCAACATACTGTGCTTTCTCCACCAAATCTTTGTTTCAAAATCAGGTGTGTAACTCAGAGAGGCGTGCCGTTATTCCCATTCTCAGAGACAGAGTGCACAGATATTCCTGGGGGGTAGGGAGGCAGGAAGCAGGCAGTAAAACTGAAAGCCACTAATTTCTTCTCCAAAGAACTGATTACATTGGCAACAGAAAGGAGAATTTCAACCCTAAGTGTCCTCTCAAGAGCAGTGGAGATCCTAGAGGGCCTGAGATTTAATTCATCTCAATCCTTCAGGAATAAGTGAAAGAAATACTTTTACAGATGAGTAAAAACTAATAAACTTTGCTAGCAGCAACTCACTTTAAAAGAAATGTAAAAGAATATTCTTCAGGCAGAAAGAAAACAATCTCAGAAGGTTCAAGTTTCAGGATAGATCGAAGAACAATATCTCTTAATTAAATTCATATATCTAAATGACTATTGAATGGATAAAGTAATAATGATTCCCGTGGCCAAGGTCATCAATAAAGTGTTGAAACACACCATAAAATAAGATATAGCATAAAATGTATAAATGGATATGTAGCAGTATGATATTTTTATGAATTCCAAAAAGTGATATGGGATTATCCTTGTAAACTGCTCTGTTAATCTGGGCATGATTAAGTTATGATAAGGGCATTGACTGGGCCACAGTCAGTAGGGCATTCTGCTCCACCCCCTGGTGGGTGGGATCTCAATCATAAAGAGACATGACAAAGGACAGAGTTGGAGTAGTTTTGATGTTGGAGTTCTGATGACCAAGGACAGAAGGCCCCGGGGAAATGAGACAAGCCATTTGCCTGATAGTTCACAGCTGGCCTTGTGGAGAGAGGCAAAGCTTAGAGAGCCTCATAGTCTACAGCTGACCTTGTGGAGGAAACAGAGGAGGTGAGCCCAGAGAAAAATGCAGCCCTAGGAAGAAAGGAGCAGAAGAAGCCTGAACCCTGCAAATGTCAACAGCTGTCTTGCTCCAAGATGGGGTAACAAACTATGGTGAAGGAAGAAACTTTTTCTTTATGGCCTGGTAACTGTAAGCTTCTACCCCAAGTAAATCCCCTTTATAAAGACCAACAGATTTCTTGTATTTTTTCTATCAGCACCCCTTTGGCTGATCAGTACACAATATAAAATGTTTTAAAATACATTATTTGGCAAGTCAACAACAAATAATAAGTGCAGATTTGGAAAGGCAAGCAAATGTCTAATAATTTCCCCGGTAAATTTTAAAAAATATTAAATAGTGCATCTCATCCAAATAAATACAAGGGAAAAAAATGAACAAAAATAATCAGACCAAAACAAAGTGTTCAGGATTTCCTTGGTTGCCATTTTGGCCTTTGTTCTGGGGCCACCTTACTCTTGCATCTTTGGAAGCTGCACCTTTCTTATTCTTCAGTAACTTAAGGTTCCAGGGTTGATTTATGGGGTGTTCTTTTGTCTGTATCATAAATCAAGTGCTGTATCACTTCCCCATTTTCTAGTTATGAAATCACAAAATTGGATGAGATGCACACTTTAAGTAAGAAGAGCCATGAATGATAGAACAAATAAAAAGGAGATGTTGTTGCGCTTCCCAAATTGGAGGCTTAGATGATGGATATGGGATCTTTCCTATTTTCTAATGAATGCATTCAATGCTATAATTTCCCTCTAAGTACTGCCTTTGCTGCACCCCAGAAACTATGAAGAAGCATAGGACATTAAGAAGCAGAAAGAAATTCAAAACAAAAGGCTAGTGAATGAAGCTATATCCACTTATGCAACAGTATAGATTTAAGATGAAGGCAGGAAATGTAAGAAACTTGGGAAAATATTTTCTCTGACACCAAGCATTGTTTCCTCAAAATAACACGTCAATGAAAGTAAATTCACTTTGAAAGAATTTGCATCATGCTTACAGAAGTATAAAGGAATCTATGTAAGGAATAAAGAAGGAAGACAATGAGTTTTGCCAGTTGACGCACATGACAGTCCTCCCCTTTAAGTGTAATGAGTGTGAAGTTTTCTTAAAAATTCAACCTCATGAGACACCTGATAATTAATCTTTCAAGGAAACCATTTGGGATTTCTTGAATTTCGGAAACCTAGAGTCACATCAAAGAAACATGCAGAAGTAAAACCTTCCATATGTATGGAATATTGGAAATCTTTCAGCCAGGCATTAAATCTCATTGAGCATGAAATGTTCATACATTAGTTAGTATTGCAATGAACATGGGAATGCTTTCATCTGAAACAAAACCACATGGAATATGGGAAAATTCAAACTAGAGGGAAACCATATGTGTGTCCTTAATGTCATCTGTTCTTTACAGTCATTTTATACTCCTCATTTTAAAAACCAAACAGGAGACCAAGCATAGAAATGTAATACATGGGGGAAAGTTTTCAACCTGACAGAAAACCTCTTTATTCATCAGAAAATTCTTACTGAAGAGAAATCATATCTCTGTGGGAAAGCTCTAATTCAAATGTCAAATCTAAGCTACAAGAGATTTCCTACTGTAAAGAAACCCTATGAATGTAAGGCATGTGAAAAAGCATTTAGGTACAAATCATATCTCACAGAACATGAAAAAACTCAGAGTGGACAGAAAAAAATAAATGTAAAGAATGCAGAAAAGCCTTCAGCCTAAAGCAATAGTTCATTAAACATCAGAGCATTCATTCTGGAAAAAAACCTACATAGGCAATGAATGTTGAAAAACCTTCAATCAGAAGGAAAATCTCTTTAACCGTCTGAAACTACATGCTGAAGAGAAACCCTAAGAATGTGATGGATGTGATAAAGGTTTGATTCAGAAATCAAGCCTTATTGCACACCAGAGAAGCCAAACTGGAGAGAAACCCTATATATGTAAGGAATGCAGGAAAGTCTTCAGTAGCAAAGCAAATCTCACGGATCATGAGAAAATTCATAGTGGAGGGAAATCCTATATATGTAAGGAATGTGGAATAGCCTTCAGGTTGAGGCATTATCTCATTAAACATTACAAAATTCATACTGGAGAGAAGCCCTGTGAATGTAATGAATGTCAGTCTCCAAAGAATCTCCACCACCAGTTAGCGCAACTTGATGCCAATCTTTTAAGGAAGCGGCTGTGACTGTGCAATTCAGGATGTCTTTCTCCTCTTGATAAAATGCACTTGTGGTTTGTTCTGAGATCTGCTCCTCCCACATCTTCTTCCACACTCATCGGTAATCTCTTTGTTACCACTAATTTATGCATCAGAACTCGAGATTTCTCTTAGTTTATGTAAAGATGGGCTTTCCACTTATTTCAAATTATCCTGGTTGTTTTCACTGGTTCTTCAATCCAATACATTCTTGGTAAGCACTTAAAAAATTATCATTTTAAAAATAATGCTGCCCATTATTGTAGCATTTTCTCAGAAGGCACCCCAAACATTTATATTTTTTCAGATTCTTCACCTGATTCTGATGTGGATTCAAGTTTAACCACCACTGAACTACAGTGGCCTGCTTTCTAGTTAATTCCAATTTTCCTTCTTATTTTAAATCAGAAATTATCCTTTCATATTTAGATGATATACTTCTAATCTCAAGTATTTTAAGAAGTTAGAAAATTTATTTATATTCTTAAGTTGTCCTCCAATATTTTTCTCATATGTGATAGGGTGTGGGATGAATGAAATGAGAGAATGCATGTATTTACAAAGAGAAATGTGTACCCAAAAGAATCTGCCAATGCAGATAATTCTGAGGAAGGAGGAATAAGGGTTAAGGCTAGAGATGGTATTTTGCTCTTTGCCATAACAGTCATAAATTATTTTTATACTCTTTGCATGGACAATTTGATTATAATTTTAAAGAAATTATGGAAATAGTACACAATGAAATCATACCAAGTGGTTGATTTGAAGATATTGATTTGTATCTGTAACATTACTGGGGGTGTGCACTTCCCCTCACCCTTTGCAAATACAGTCACCCATAAATGAAAAGTTCTCACTCCCCTCGTCCCCCTCCCCAGCTGCCTGTATGGGTGGAGGCCTCCCTCAGCAAGAGTGGGCACAGAACATGAGGAACATGGAGTGAACATCTGAAGGCCACACTGCTCTCTACACGTGTTTGTTTAGAGGGCTGTTAGCACCAAAGAAGACGGATTTCAGCTGCTTATTCCCCAGTGAAGACACACTAGAGTGACTCATATCAGTAACTATGGCTGTGAGTGCTGTGCAGACCTTCTCCCTGTCCTCCTTTTTCAATCCAGAATCTATGAAGAGGGTTTTCACTGGGGCTCTGAGAGTTTGGTTCCCAAAATGGACATACCCTCTCTGACTTGGGTGAACTGCAGTAAATACATGTTACATTCCAGCTCCTTCAATTTTTCATCAGCTTATTCCCATCCAAACCCTCCATTTTCTTCTGGGTTTCAAGAGGTCTGCATCATTTTCAATATTGTTAAAAATGTGTTGAAAATTTAATATTTAATTACTCTGAGGAATATCTGGCATTGGCAACCTCTGAGGTGTCCTGCAAACATTGCGCTGTCTCACAAACTCATTTCTGTTCTTGTCAGCCCTATTTCCCAGGACTTTCTGGGATTACTGCACTATTTATTATGGTCACTGGCCTAATGTTGCTCATTCTGGTGATATTATTGCTGTAGCCAATGCTGTAATGTGAATTTTGGCATTTCCTTCCTGACATCAAAAGGTTTCTTCTTGGCATTGCTCTTTCTTTGCCTGCCCCAAGATTGGAGAATGTTAATGTAGAATTCAAAGCAGGAGACCTGAGTCTGTGCCTGAGACCCAGGAGGGGTACAGTCAGAGCAGCCTCCTCAGAGGGTCAACGCTGGAGGCCAAGGGAAGGAGGGAAGGGCAAAATGAGTAGGAACAGGAAGTCTCCTCTCTGTGCCCTGACTCTTCTGCTGCACCAGACTCCAGGTCCCATACATTTATCTGACCCTTCACCCCTGGACAAGACATGCCTGTGGCAGGTACATCATACTCAAGTATCTGACACTTTAGACTAGCCCCAAACCAGGTGGCTTCCCTGCCTGACTCCCTGTCTTGCAAGACTTACTGGCCAAAAGCACTTCCCCCTCCATCTTATCAGTACTCATTACTGCCTACTCTGGAGATACCCACAGTTTACAGGTGAATTCACTGGGCAGCAGCATCACACTGCCATTTGGGAACAGGGCACCTCTCCTAACCTGTTTCCTAGCTGTTTGAGTTTGTAAGTGCTTCCAATGCAAAAATACCAGAAATAGGTTGGCTTTTATTGGAAATTATAAGGGTTAAAGCTTACAGTTCTGAGGTTGTGAAAATGTCCAAATCAAAGCATCCTCAAATATGTTGTGTTAACATGGGTTAGCTGTTGCTGGACTCCTGCAAAGCCAAAAGTTGGGCCTGCCTGTCCCTCTCTGCCTTCTACTCCAAACTCTCATTCTCCCTGAGCTGCAGAGTGGGAATTCAGACACAATGGCTCTCCCCTCTCCTAACCCTTCTGGCCTGGATATCTTCAGGTTCAAGTTGCTCCATTACTCCATCCTCTGGCTTTACCCTCAGCGTCTCAGTGTTTCTGTGTCTCTCCAGAGCTGTAGGAGATCCTGGAGCCCTATCCCACATGGCAGGTTAAACATGGCAGCACTCTTTCTCTGTGTTTTCCATGTATGTTAGACTTCAGAACAATGATTGGGTTCCATCCTAGTGCCTGAAATCTAATTACAGGCCATTAACTCAACTAAACCATGCTAACATAAAGTGACCTAATTGAAAGATCCCTTATCTGAATCTAAAAAAAAAGTCCTAGTTACAAAACTCTTACACACACATCAATGGGTTAGTAGGAGCATAATTTTCCATCATCCACACTAGACTCAAATGAGAGAATTATACCAGACCACAGGGATCAAGAGGGGTCTCCTAAGTCAGGGAGAAATGGGAACTCATGAAGCACTGCCTGTACTTAGGGTGTGGCCATCTTTGAGCAAGATGGGATGCTGACCACCAATCCAGTGGTCCCTGGAATGCTCCCAAGAACTCAAGATACTGTGCTTTCTACACCAAATCTTAGCTCCAAAATCAGGTGTGTAACTCAGAGAGGTGTGCCATTATTTCCATCCCCAGAGCCAGGGTGCACAGATACTGCACGGGTGGGGGGGCAGGAAGCAGGCTTAAAAACTGAAAGCCCCTAATTTCTTCTCCAAAAAACTGATTACATTTAAAATGGAATGGAGAAATTCGACCCTAAGGGTGCTCTCAAAAGCAGTGGAGATCCAGGGCTTGAGATTTAATTCATCTCAATCCTTAAGGAAGAAGTGAAATAAATACTTATACAGATGAATAAAAGCTAATAAGGTTTGCTAGCAACAACTCACTTTAAAAGAAATGTAAAAGAATATTCTTCAGGCAGAAAGAAAATAATCTCAGAAGCGTCAAGTTTCAGGATGGATTGAAGAACAATATCTGTTAATTAAATTCAAATATCTAAATGACCATTGAATGGATAAAGTAATAATGATATACATGATCTAGGACATCAATAAAGTGTTAAAACACACCTTAAAATAATATATAGCATAAGATGGGTAAATGGATATGTAGCAGTATGATATCATTATGAATTCCAAAAATAGATATTGATTTATGCTTATCAATTGCTCTGCTAGTCTGGGCATGTATAAGTTATGATAAGTCGTTGACTGGGCCACAATTGGTAGGGCATTGAGCCCTGCCCTTTGGTGGGTGGGGTCTCAAACATGAAAAGACATCTCAAAGTACAGAGATGAAGTAGGTTTTGATGTTGGAATTCTGAGAGTAAAGGACAGAAGGCCCAGGGGAAAAGAGACAATCCATTCACCTGACAATTCACAGCTGGCCTTGTGGAGAGAGGCAAAGCTTAGAGAGCATCATAGCCTATAGCTGACCTTGTGGAGGAAACAGAGGAGGTGAGTGTAGAGAGATATGCAGCCCTGGGAAGGGAGGAACCCAAGAGTCCTGAACCCTAGCAAATGTCGGCAGCTGTCTTGCTCCAAGACATGGTAACAGACTTTAGTGAAGGAAGAAATTTATGCTTTATGGCCTGGTAACTATAAGCTTCTACCCCAAATAAATAGCCTTCATAAAGGCTAACAGATTTCTGGTATTTTGCTTCAGCACGCTTTTGGCTGACTAATACAGGATATAAAATGTTTTAAAACACATTATTTGGCAAGTCAATAACAAATAATAATTGCAGATATAGAAAGGAAAGCAAAAGTGTTATAATTTCCCCAGTAAATGTTAAAGAATATTAAATAGTGCATCTCATCCAAATAAATAGAAAAAAAAAACAAACAAATATTGAACAAAAATAGTCAATCCAAAACAAAGTATTCTGGATTTCCTTGGTTGCCATTTTGGCCTTTGTTCTGGAGCCACCTTACTCATGCATTTTTGGAAGCTGCAACTTTCTTATCCTTCAGAAGCCTGAAGATTCCAGGGTTGACTTATGGGATGTTGCTTTGTCCCCATCATAAATAAAGTGTTGTATCACTTCCCCATTTCTTAGATATGAAGTCACCGAACAGGATGTGATGCTCATTTGAAGAGAGAAGAGCCATGAATGATAGAAAAAATAAAAAGGAGATATTGTTGAGCTTCCCAAATTGGACACTTAGATGATTGATATTGGATCTTTCCTGTTTTATACTGAATTAATTCAATGCTATAAATTTCCTCTAAGCACTGCTTTTGCTGCACCCCACAAACTATAAAGAAGCATAAGATTTTACTAGCAAAAAGAACCACATAACAAAAGGCATGTGAGTGAATCTATATCCACTTCCACAACAGTACAGACTTAAGATGAAGGCAGAGAATGTAAGAAAGTTGGGAAAATATGTTCTCTGACCACAAGCATTGTTTCCTCAAAGTAACACTTCTATGAATGTAACTTCACTTTTAAGGAATTTGCATCATGCTTATCTAAGCATGAGGGAATCTAGGTAAGGAAAAAAAATGAAGACAATGGGTTTTTCCAGTTTGCCTACATGGTAGTCCTCCCGTTTATGTGTAATGAGCGTGAAGTTTTCTTGGAAATTCAACTTCATGAGATACCTGAGAATTTATCGTTCAGAGACACCAATTGGGATTTCATGAATTTCAGAAAGCTAGAGTACTTTCAAAGAAACATACAGGAGTAAAACCCTGTGTATCTAAAGAATATTGGAAATCCTTCAGCCAGACATTTAATCTCATTGAGAATGAACTATACATACACTAGTTAGTATTGTAATGAACATGGGAATGCTTCCATCTGAAAAAAAAACCTCATAAAATATGAGAGAATTAAAACTTGAGAGAAATCATATGAGTATTCTGAATGTAGTCTGATCTTTACAGTCATTTTTTAGTCCTCAGTTTAAAAGCCAGAAAGGGGAACAAGCATAGAAAAGTTATACATGTGGGAAAGTTTTCAACATGACAGAAAACCTCTTTATTCATCAGAAAATTCTTACTGAAGAGAAATCATACATCTATGGTAAAGCTTTAATTCAAATGTTAAATCTCAGATACAAGAGATTTCATACTGCAAAGAAACCCTATGGATGCAAGGCATGTGAAAAAGCCCTTAAGTACAAATCATATCTCTTAGAACATGAAAAAGCTCATAGTGGACAGAAACAAAATGAATGTAAACAATGCAGAAAAGCCTTCAGCCAAAAGCAATAGTTCATTAAACATCAGGGCATTCATTCCGGATAAAAACCCTATATAGACAATAAATGTGGAAAAGCCTTCAAACAGAAGGAAAACCTCATTAACCATCTGAGAATACATACTGGACAGAAACCCTATGAATGTGATGGATGTGGGAAAGCTTTCATTCAGAAATCAAGCCTCATTACACACCAGAGAAGACAAACTGGAGAGAAACCCTATATAAGTAAGGAATGCAGGAAAGCCTTCAGTGGTAAATCAAATCTCACTGAAAATGAGAAAATTCATAGTGATGGAAACCCTATATATACAAGAATGTGGAATAGCCTTCAGCCAGAAGCAGTATATCATTAAACATTACAACCTTCATACTGGAGAGAAACCCTGTAAAAGGAATTAATGTGGAAAAGTCATATCTCAAGGCACATCACTTACTATACATGAGAAAATTCATACAAGTGATAAACCTTATGAATGTAAAGTATGTGGGAAGACATTTTCTCAAAGTTCATCTCTTACTGTGCATGTTAGAAGTCATACAGGTGAGAAACCTTATGGCTGTGAAGATTGTGGAAAAGCTTTACTCAGCTCCCAACTCTTGCGTTATATGCAAGAATCCATACAGGTGAAAAGCCTTATCAGTGTAGTGAATGTGGAAAAGCTTTTAGCCAGAAGTCACAGCACATTAGACATCACAAAATTCATACACATTAAAATTGCTATGAATTCCTAGAATAAAGAATGCCTTCAGCAGATTCATAACACATGAGAAAAAGTCATTGTAAAAATATCATGAATGTGGGAAAGGCAAAAAAAGCCCAGAAACTTTATTCAAGAATTTTCATATGGAGAAAGTTTAATAAAATAGAAATGTGTCCTACACAAATTCATAGCATGCATTATTATTGGACTTTTAGAAGCCTTATTATTTAAAGACAGGTACAAATATGGATCCTGCTATATATCTGCTACTAATCATGGCTCTGAGTGGAGGTTCAAACTCGTGCAGTAAAATGAAAGAAAAAGTGGCATAAAAATTAGAAAGGAAAGGATAAAATTACCATGCTTATGTAATATGATACCTTACACAGAGCTATAATTATTAAAATTATTTGACATTGATACATTAGTTATATGGAATAGAATATATTGTCAAGAAACATGCCCATAAATTTTTGGTAACTTGGTATATGATAGAACTGACATCACAGGTTAGGGAGGAAGTGATGGCCTATTCAAAAAATGCATTCAATGTAATTGGCTCCCAATATCAGGAAATATTAGAACCCTTCCATACATTATACTTAAAAATAAGTTTCAATGGGACCAAACACTAATATACAGAAAACAAAACTCTAATAAAATTTTTAAAGGAAATATAGGAGAATGCCTTTCTTATGTAAGGAGTAAGGAAGCATTTCTTAAAATCACAGTTTGAGAATATACTGTAGAACAACTGACAGATGTACAAGGAACTATATATCTTGTGGTCATTGCATGATTATTTTTTTTAAGGTACCAGGGCGGGGGATTGAACCTTGCATGTGGTATCCAGCACTCAACCACAGAGCCACAACGGCTCCCCTGAGTTGGTTTCTTCATTGGCTTATTTTTGTTTTTAGGAGGCACTGGGTAGTGAACCTGGGACATCCCATGTAGGAAGCAGGCACTCAACTGCTTGATCCACATTTGTTCCCTACAATTTGTAGTAAGGCATGTAGGAAATTAATGTAGCCACTAGTAAAAAAAATGAATGAATAAAGGGTGTTTGCACAACAGAAATCTGTAGAACAGTTAAGTATTGCAAAACAAATATATAGGCAAGAAATTATCGCAAGCATTTGATTGAAAAAATCAAGACACAGTATGATGCATATACTATGCTACATTTTTGAAAGTTTGAATAAAACAACACAGTACTGATTGTGGATTCCTATGTGTATGTAATAAAGAACAAAAAATAGTTTGGAAATTTTAAATGTAGAAGTCATGCCAATACAGATGGTGTTTAAAACCAAGACGGTCTAGCGACCACCAAAAGCAGAATTTGGCATCAAGAGAGAGTTTCATCTCATTACCTTATACTTTACATATAATTCCTTCCTTTGTATCCTGCTTAACCTGTGCAGCCAGGGTGGTTCAGTGGAAAAGTTCCTGCCTGGCATATATGAGGTGCCTGGTTTTGTTCCCAGTTCATCCTAAGAGAAGGGAATACACCAGGTTATTTTTATCAGTTCCATTTTTTGTCCCAGGTTTGCTTCCTGGTGCCTCCTAAATACAGGCAGACACAGAGAGCACACAATAATGGATACACAGCAGAGAGCAAGTGCAAACAACGAGGAGGGAGAAATAAGTAAATAAGTCTTTAAAAAAATAAGTGCTTTCATATTTTGAGTTTTTAAGAAGAGAAATTTATTCATTTATTTATTTTTCTGGGAGGTCCCGGGGATCGAACCCAGGTCCCTCCACAAGAGAGATGGATGCCCAACAATTTGCGCCATATCCGTCCCAGAAATTTAATTTTAATGAATACATATGACTCTTAAATACACCAACAATTTATTTATTACATTCTCATTTTGAGCAGGTATCACCACTAAATATCTATCTATCTATATATCTTATATACATATCAATCACAGTGAAACAAAGACATTTCAGTAAACTGAAATTAATTTAAAATAATCTAAATCATCACTGGGTCATTAGAAATTGTCTAACATGGCAATTTTCTCAATTAAAAACTAGAGAAATTTAGAAGTCTATTCCAAAAAATTTATTGACAAGCTTGCCTCAATTAAAGCCAGGAAGTTACAAAGCACAATAAATTTTGGTTTTGTGAATAAATAACAGTTAAAATTAAAACAATGTAGTTGTAAATTTTTGAACATTTTTTCCAACTATGCTGGTGCTATAGGTAAAATGAACCATTTAAAAATGAATAAAAGCATTTGTTTAGGGGTCCCACTCTGCCCTTTCCCCTCGGGCCTGTCCCCACCTTACCTGACTGGAAGCCTCCAATACTCTGCACCTCAGTGGTGTCCATGCTCTTCCCTCTTCTTCAAATCTGTCAGAACTGCCAAAGGCATGATACTGAATCCTTACAACACCCTACAGCAGGCAAGGATTTCCAGGCAAACCACTAAATGAACATTACTCCTTAAAGTAAGTTTTGTTACAGTGCTGAAGGAGAAGGCATAAACCATCCTTCCTATCTAAGAAAATGCTGTCGGAGGAGCCAGGACAAAGGCTTCTCCCTCACAGCCATGAAGAGTGAGCTTCTGACTGGCCAACACCAAGGCCGCAGTGGCCTCCTCAGCAGTCTCACCAAAAACAAGCCACTTTCGCATGGCCCGGCAGCGCCAGGACCCCGGAACCGAACCCCAGGTGTTTCTGGGGTAGGCAGCTCTGCCTGCAGGCCTGCCGTGCACAGGGCAGTGCGGGAAGTGCCAGGATCCCGGCAATCCCCACTTCCCGCCCTTTGGATGAATCGCGGTGAGGGTGCACCAATTCCTCAGTGCAGCGACCCGGCTGGGTGAAACAGCCCCGCAGGACAGTATCCAGGGAAGTCCTCAGGAAGGAAGGACTCACAGAAGGAGCAGGAGCGGGCACCTCTGCCCACATCTGGCCTCTGAAGATGCAGGCTCCTATTCCCACCCCCAGCCTTCTGTCAATCCCTGGGTGAAGCCCAGGATGCATCACAATGGGTTTCTCTGTGGTCCAATGTGATTCCCCCTGGAGGTCCTGCCTGCCTGAGTCCTCCCCTCTTCCATCCTACCCATCTTTGCCCCATGTGGGTAGCAGATGGCCACAGTGTGTTTCTGAATTAATGGGGTTCAGTTGGGATCACCTGTCCAGGTCACACCACCAGGTGGAAGTGGAAATGACCCAAGTCAGTGGCAGGGCTTAGAGAGCTGCAAGCGTGGCAGAAGCCCAACAGGGTACTGCCTAGGAAGGGGTGGTGGGAGGTTGAGGCCCCTCCTCTAGCATTTTTACCTTTGGAACCTTCCCCCAAGGAATCTCTGCCAGGTGCTTACTGTGTGTGGGAAGGGAGGGGGCCCTTGACAATTTTCCAACTGAGCTCATGGGGCAATGAGCCATGGTGTAGGTAATGAAATACTGAAGGTAAACTGAAAAAAGCAACATTTCTGACAATTTGTTTCATGTGTATGCTCCCTAAATTTAGAAAGATTTACTGATCAAATATTCTATTGTTGCATCTACTAATTATTTAAAATTAAAAAATGAAAATTACATTCGCATTTAACTCAATTTTCATTCTCCTGACATGTTGGATTTTTATGGCAATTGTAAGCAGTAAAATGTTTAGAGATATATTCCAAAATCAGTTTGGCAACTTAAGTATGTAAAGTATATAGAATTATTTTATATTAAGGGAAAGAAGTAATTTGTCCTATAATAAATAACTAGTTATTAAAATGAAGAAAATGTGGGACAAAACCTTTACAAGTATAAAGAGTACAGAAAGATTGCAGAAAAGGAATATTTTTTGGTCAAAGTTGGACGACTTAGAAGGACTATCTAAAAAAATTTTAAAGCCTTATCAAAAATTACAACAATGCAAAACTAAAATTTGGACATTGATGCTGCAGAGTAGGGAATGGGAGGCTGCTCTCCTCAAGAAATTGCAGAAGGCAAGTTGCAGGACTGTGGGGACACCTGGAAAGGGCAGCTAGAGAGGGGAAACCCAGTTGGCTGGAGGAAAGGGAAGCTTGGGAGATAAGGCACACAAGCCAGCTCACAGCCAGCACAAAGGGAGAGGGAATCCATGGAAGTGATTTGCCTGGAAGACCAGCATTCCGTCAGCTCCAAGAGTAAGGTTGTGAGTGGGGCTGAGAGTGCTGGAATATGGTGGATAGCAGGTTGGGGGGTTGGACTGGCTATTCATGGAGCTGGGGGGGGCGGTTGGAGAAATGAACAGATGAACTCTGGGGATCTGTAGGTCTATGGTTGAAACTGCAAGTGTGGGAATGTTCTTTTTGCAAATATGGTGGGAGAGAGTGTCTGGTGCAGGGCGTAAATGATTGGGAGATTGGTGGGAAAGGGTACAATGGGGGCATAATTTGATGGACTATGAATATGTTCATGCGGTTATGGGGTGTTATCTCTGTTGGTGGAGACCCACACAATAAACAATAAAATATTAACATCCCATCCTCGAGAGTCCTGCTGCATTCTCAAATAGAGGGGCAAGAATCTCTTGTGTACATACTCAATGTCTAATAGAAGAAGGCAAACTAGTTTGCCAACCCCTCAATATTAATGCATATAACTATGGATGTTTTTCTTGAAAACATGAAACTTAGTGGTGACCATAGGATCCAAGGGGAGGGAGAGAGGAGAATAGGTGAAATATAGTACATTTTTAGGGCACTCAAATTGTTCTACATGATTTTGCAATGATGTGTACAGGCCATTATACTTTTTGTCAAAACCTATAAAATTGTACAGTGCAAACTGTAAACCATAACATAAACTATTGAACATGTTTAGAAGCAATGCTTCAATATTTTCTTATCAATTGGAACAAATATACATACTCGTGTAAGATGTTATTAATAGGGGAAATTGTGAGGGGGTAAGGAATATATTAGAATCCCCTCTATTTTCAATGTGATTTTTCTGTAACCTAAAGCTTCTTTGAAAATAATTGAAAAAAAGTAAGAAGATACAGAAGAAATTGTAAACATACATAAATGATAACACATCTTATGGGATGAAAGGTACAATGCAAGAAATATTTTTGGCTTCATTTATTAGGAGGTTTTGGATTACAGAAAAGTTACAACTATGGAAGGGAGGATCACTGGTGGAAGGTATCAGTGCTGAGGGATGTGTGGGGAAGGATGCATCTGGGGCATGCCTCTATGGAATATAAATGTGTTCATGTGGTCATAGGATGTTATCTCAGTGGGCATAGACTCACAGAGTAATAAAAAAATATTAAGTTCCCATCCTGGGGAGTACTGCTACTTTCTCTAATAGACTGGCAGGAATCTCTACAGTACATGCGTAGTGCCTAGAAAAAGAGGACAGACAAATACACCAGGCCCTTGATATCAATGCTTGTACTACTGAAGCTTATACTTGTAAAATTGGATCTTAGTCTAGTGTGGCCATTTGAGATTATTTAAAATCCCCAAAAGATCACATTTGTAAATGAATCTGTTCCTCTGATCATGATACCCTTGTATTATGTTAAATTCAGTTGAGAGGCCTTTGATTAGATCACCTGTTAAAATCATTTTGAGGGCTTTTTTTATTTGACTACATCAGTAAGGTATGACTGAGGTTGAATCCCCACTTCCTGCTGGGTATGATATAAACAGACACTCAAGGAGACACATGGGAAGAGAGAGAGCTCTGTCATTTTTTATCTTGATTTGCTGAGGAGAGATGAACCATTAACCTGATAGTTTGCAGCTGACCTTGGGAGGACACCAGAGCAGCTCAGACTGATACTGAAGGCCTGGAAAGAAATGAGCCCTATGCCAGGAGAGAGAGAACTGGAAGCCCAGAGGAGAAGGAGGGACCAGGCAGAGGTCAGCAAGCATCTTGTTTCACCACATGGCAACTGAGTGGTGAGAAATCAACCTTGAGTCGGACTTTTTATGGCCTTGTAACTGTAAGATTTTACCCCAAAAAATACATTTTATAATAGCCAACAGATTTCTGTTACTTTGCATCAGCACTCCTTTGGCAGACTAATACCCCTAGTAATATATATTGCCTAATAGCTATCTCCTGAAAACCAACTTGATACTCAATTATGGCCTCTCTCTAAACCAAAATCAACATATGAACTCACTGCTTTCCCCACAGTGTGGGACATGACTTCCAAAGATAGGCCTCCCTGGCACCACAAAGAGGGATTATTAACAAGCAGCAACTGGCAATGTATTTGGGAAAAGACCTTGACCAAAATGGGCAAATATTAAATACAAACAAACTTTTATGGCTAATAGATTTCAAAGTGAGTCTGGAAGTCATTCCAGAGGTTATGCTTATGCATGACTCAGCAATATCTCACTGAGAGCTAGAGTAAATGATGCAAGGGTACTCCCAAGGGCTCTATGGATATCTGGACACATTAAGCAGGGCAGACAACCCAGCAAATCATCACCCTATTGATGGGCCTTAACTTGGAATTAAACTATCTCCCCAATACAATAGAGTTAGACTCATTTATATTTTCCCTACACATGGTTCTTATGCCCCTTTTATTTGAACCTATAATTAGCATTATAGCCATTAAATATATGTCCCAGAAACTTAAATCTTCTGGCTGTTCATATGCCAGTTGATCCCTGAATCTCATCGGAGTTGCAGCCAACACCTACTCTTCAGTTCATAAGACTCACCCAAGACAACAAACAAAATGCTGATGATGGATAATACCCCTCCCAAAAGAACAGAGAGTATCTACAACTGCAAGCAAGACAGTCCCATCCATCATCCCATGGGATCTAAGCTCCCTCTCAATCTGAAACAGAGTGGGCATCACTATTCCAAAATCTTCAAGACTGAGGAATGAACAAACATAAAGGGAGAATGCAACTATGGATCAAAACAGACTTATTATTTTAGTAATGGAAGAAGTTGTAATATTGATATAAAAATTGTGGTCCCCAGAGGTTCTGAGGGGAGGAAGAGGAAGTAAAGGTGTAACATGGGGCATTTTGGGGACACTGGAATTGTTCTGCATGATATTGCAAAGACGGATACAGGCCATTATACATTTTGTCAAAATCTTCAGAATTGTTCAGTACAAATTGTAAACCATAATGTAAACTATAGACCATGGTTAGTAGCAATACTTAAATATTTGTTCATCAATTGTAACAAATGTATCATACTAAAGATGTTATAAATAGAGAAATGTGAGAGATGTAGAGTATGGGGTATATGACAAGCCCCTATATTTTCAAAGTAATATAACTTTTCTGTAATCTAAAATTTATTTAAAAATAAAGAAAAAATGTAAAATTTGATTCTCTCTCTGTTGAGTGCCAATGTTTCTTAAATAATTAGTCCATTTTTAGTAAAAGTTTCTAAAGTGTTTTTCTCCAGAATAATCAGTGTAAAAAATTTTAAAAGCCTGTGTTTTATCAAAACAACTTCTTGTACTTTATGAAGAAAAACAAATTGCATCACTATTTTTTATTACCCTTTCCCCCATCCATTCCCCCTGCTGCTTTTGCTATCCATGTCCATTCTTTGTGTCATCTTCTGGGCCTGTTTCTTTTTCTGTCTTTTCTTCTCATTATTCTCCTCTAGGCTTCACTGGGATTCCATCCTGGGAATCTCCAATGTGGTAGAGAGGTACCCCTCATTTGTGCCACCTCTAATCCTGGTTTCTGTCATGTCTCACCTTGACTCTCCTCTGTGTCTCTTTCTGTTGCATCATCATCTTACTGCATTGCTCCCCACATGGGCCTGGCTCAAGGCACAGGCCTTGCACGGCCTTTACAGGAGACCCAGGGGATCAAATCCAAGAACTCCCATAATGTAGATGGAAGCCGAATTGCTTGAGCCACATCTGCTTCTCTGTGTCACTTTTAAAAGAACATAATATTCAAACCTAAAAACTTTAACATTTTGTTTACTCAAAATCAAACCATAAAGAATAGTGTTAGCCCCAAAGCTGGGCCTTTGGGGATAACCAGAGGAAAAAGCCTTAACATGAGAGTTAGGCAGAATTTACATTTGTTATGACTGCAGGCAGGAGCCAAAGTTGGTCTAAAGCTATTCAGACCTGACTCCCTGTGCTGCAGTTTCACTCTGGCTTCAATACTTACGTTAATACTTAGCATTTGCTTTGATTGTGCATTAGGTTTTATGCATATAGATGAACATACATAGCTAGTTACATAATTGTATGATTAATAGGTTCAGGAAATCACACTTGCACATACTTTGCATGACCAAAAAAGGGGCAGATAAATCCACACTGGGTAGGAATTTTAATATGTTAATTAAGCAAGTGGACATGACAGCAAGGGGCTTCTTCTGTGCACGTCCAGCCAACTGGTTGAAGCTTGTTTTCATTCTTCATTGCTTCAACAAGATATTATCAACCACCAAAAGCAGAATTTGGCACCAAGAGAGGTTTTAATCTCATTTCCTTATAATTTACATATAATTCACTCCTTCGTATGCTAGCAACAGGGAGAGAAAAATGTTATTTTCAGGTATTTGGTCATCTTATACCCATCAATATCTTTTTATTTCACATGATTGCAAAAGATTTGCTCTTTCACCTTGAAAAAAGTGAAGTGCTAAAAATAAAGTTCATTTGATGTAAATTGCATAGAAAATGTTTAAAGAGTTGTTAAAATTAAAAAGAGATTTTCTAAAATTATGGTAATTAAATTTGTATGGGTAAAATGTTCATATAAATATTTTAAGGCTGTATAAAATTTCATTGTCAAATTTATAAAATTTGACAATATTTTCTGCATATTAGACAATAATAGAACATAATTAGTCATGGTTTTAAGTATTTTAAAAATATATCATAAACACAACCAACTTTCCTTATCAGTTGCATTGTTTTGTTCTGAAGCCTCTCTAAAAGTACATATATGTACTCTAGGGATACTTGCCACTTCATTAGCACTTGTACCAAGGATATATAGGCAGTGGTCACAAGAGCTTCTGAGAGGAGGGAGAGGGAACAATAAGGGGCATTTTTGGGACATTGGAATTGTTCTGAATGACAATGCAATGATGGGTATAGGCATTATACATATTGTAAAAAACTAGAAAAATGCATGGTGCAAAGTATAAACTATAATGTAAACTATTCGCCATGGTTAGTAGCAATAGTTCAATATGTGTTCATCAATTTTGACAAATGTACCACACAAAGGAATGATGTTACTAATGGAGAGAAGTGTGGGAGGAGGAGGGTGTGGGGTATATGGGATTCCCCCAAAATTTTTAATGCATCTTTTATATAATCTAAACCTTCTTTAAAAATAAAGTAAAATTAAAAGGTACAAACAGTCAGCTACAGATCAAAGAAAAAAAATGGAACATTAAAAGGAAAGCAAGGCAAGTCTGTAAATTATATTCTGCCTGTTAGCCCCATTTGTCAAAATTACCCGCCATGACCCTGGTCAGTGCTAACAGTTCTCCCCTGCTCTGAGAAAAGTTGGGGGAAAAACCCCAACCCCATCCCTAATCCAACAGGATGTACATATCTCAAAACCAACCGTGGAATTGCCAAGATGATCAAATGTCCTGTTTGACATTCGAACATATCCATCTCCCCCTCACCAAGACCTCCTCCCAAAAGGGAAAAATTTAATAATCTTCCACCATATATATGTGTGCCACATCTATGCACCCCTTCTGTAAACCCACCAAGTTACACCATCTCTAATGAGGCAATCCCAAACCTGGGCAGGCAGGCTGAAATCTCATTTCAGACCCCTACATTGCCGGTGATCTAACAAACTTCTCTGCTTGTATTTTCTTCTGCCTCTGAGCCTCATTGGTCCAGGACTAAAAAACCCTATTAAAAATATAAAGGAGAAACAAACAAACTAAAACTTCTGCTTTGGTCTATTGTTAATAATCTCAATATAAGTTAGTTTTCTTATATTTTATTTCTAAAATAGCTTTATCTTTAAAATGCTCACAAGGAAATTAGGGCCTAAATTGTAAGCTCTTGCCACAGTCACATTTGTTTTTAAAGTTTAATTGTTATTCTTAAGTTTTAAAGTGCTTTACTCTTTCTGTTGATCCTGGTAATTCCCTAGATCCTTAAATATCTGTGTGACACCTAAAGCTCAGAGTTAAAATTCTCCAGCTGTGGAAATACCAAAGAAGTTGCAATAATTCTAAAAAGAGAACACTCACTGGACCATTCTCATCTCAAGGTTATCCTTAGCTTCCCACAACCCACCAGCAAAGAACAGGTAGGTGCATTTCTTAGGTTCCCTGGATATTGCCCTTTGTGGGCCCTCTCCTTTACTTCCATTGCCTGACCCCTTTATGATCTCTTCAAACACTCCCAACCTGAAGCTTTCTCACTCCCTAGCCCCACCCTTTCAGCATCCCAGACTGGGCACCAGGGCTGTAAAAATCCCAGCCCCTCGGGCTTCCTTCCAGCTCTTTGTGAATGAGGAAGGAGGAAATGCCTATGGGACCATTTTCATCCACTTGGCTACTACAGACACACTCTGGATGGGATCACTCAGGGACTCCCCTCCTGCCCACTTGTGGTCATGGCCCCTGTGACTTTAGCTCAGGCCCTGTCTAAGTGTTTGGCTCAGCTCTCAAAATTGTTGTTCCTCAGACCATGGAGACTCTGTTAAACAGCCGTGATACCCAGAATTTCTCTCAAGTGTCCTGGCACACCAAGAAGCCTCCCTGTTAAGTGACCCTAACATTTCAATAGAGCATGTTAGGACTCTCAGCTTTCCTTCCCCAGCTCACCTGCCAAAGATGACCCTGAGCCCCATAACTGCATCAGCCTTCTCAACTCAGTTCTCAGTCCAAAACCATGTCACCAAGGGTTAAGAGTTAACAACAATTATGATTATGGGAACATTACATAGACACCTTTTAAGTTAGACAATAATGTTAATATGTGAATGACTTAAACTGTCTAGACCAGATCTTAACCCATGGAAAAATTTCAGAGGTTTCTGTGAGCTTGAATAGAAAAAACAACAACAACTTATTATTTGTATGTGCATGTGTTTCCAAGAAAAAGCCTCCATATTACAGGAACACCGATCCCAGGGGAGATCTTAAAAGCTGTAAAAAAAAAAAAATTCATGAAATGTTGGAAAACCAAAAGACAAACATAAGAAAAGAGATTTATGAGCCAAATTAGTAAGTTATGTTTCTTTTTGTGTGTCTTCTTGTGTGTTTGTGTGTTTGTTCAATGTATATTTTCTTTCCTCTGGATGTTAATATCAAGTTAACAAAACAAAAATTCTTGAAAGTACTCTATTGAATTTGCTAAAAATTAAATAAGCACTTATATTTGTAAATGTGAATGAATACTCCTGGAGTCCAAATTAGAAAAAACAAACAAGTTGACAAAGCCAATATAAAAATCTGACTAAAAAAATTATTACAAGGAAAAAAGACCTCAAAATGTTGTCCTGAATATTTTCATAATCTTTCTATAGCCTATGCTACCCCCAGGGTCTTCTAAACTTGACTGAATTCCAGCAACTCATTAAAATTAGTTAAGAAACTTTGGGGTGTGGGCTCGATGGAAAAGTAGGGGAGATGTGAGTTTAATTTAGAATTCCGTCTTCTAGACCTGGAAATTAAAAATGATATGGACAGTGGGAATATTTCAGTATATACCTTGATTTGCACAGTCTGTCCTGTAATTCTCCAATTAAATTTTAACAGCCTTGAGATGAGAATAATTAATAACCCAATTGCCTAATTTCAGTCAGTAAAAAGATCCATGAAATTGATGAAAAGGGTTTTCTATATTATAATTAAAACAAATAAAAAACATTACTATGTAATGTATTCCCCAGAGTCTAATAGTTGGCAGGCTTTTAAGGTTATATTTTTAAGGTATTATGAAAACAAAGCAATTCTAACCTCCTATGAAGGAAAAGAAAAAACAATTCTTAGAGAAAATATTATGTTAATTTTATTCTATTTTGGTGTAATCTCCTGAGATTTATAAATATATTAATAAGTTAACATTATGTCTGTTTCACCTTTAAGATGATAAAGTTGTAAGTTTTTAACTAAAGAAACTATTACAAACCTCGTTTAAAAATAATTGATTGATTAAAGTGAAATGAATAGTTTTTCATAGAACAGAATGAGTTACTTCCTGAAAACTTTCTTGTTGCTCAAGTGTGGCTCTCTCTAAACCAAATAATCTCCAATTTTTCTTACGTGTAATATCATTGAAGCAAACACCCAACTTCTTTTATTCCTTCTCTTCTATTCCATGAATGCTGTTTCTCTTTGCCAGATATCTTTCCATTTATTTAGGTCTTCTTAATTTTTTTCAGCAATCTTTTTTCATTTTCAGTCTACAGGTCTGTGTATAAGTCCTTTACATCCTTGGTTAAATTTATTGCTATATATTTTAGTCTTTTCCATGGCATTGTAAATGGAGCTTTTTCTTGGTTTTCCTTTCCAGTAGTTCATTGCCAGTGTATAGAAATAAATCTATTTTTTTCCATGCTGTCCTTGTACCTTGCCACTTTACTGAATTAATTTGTTAGCTCTAGGAGCTTTCCTTTAGATCCTTTGGAATTTTCTCTACATAGAATCATGTTGTGTGCATCCAATCTGGATGCCTTTTATTTATTTTTTCTTGCCTATTTGCTCTGGTGAGGATATTCAGTACAATGTTGGGGTGCAGTTGTATAATGAGGCATCCTTGTCTTCTACCTAATCTTAGCAGGAAAGCTTTCAATCTTTCTCTATTGAGAATGATGCTAGCTGTGGCTTTTTCCTATATAGCTTTATCATGTTGAATACACTCTTGTTTCCTTTTGATTATTAATTGCATGGCATATATTTTTCAATCCTTTTACTTTCATCCTGCCTATTTTGCCATACATGAAGTGAGTTTCTTGTAGAAAGCATATTGTTGGATCATGCATTATATTCACTCTAACACTCTACTTTTTTTTAAAACAAATCAATTTTATTGATACAAAGTAATAAAGTTTACAATTCATCCAAAGTGTCCAATCAATGGTATTTGGTATAATCACATAGTTGTGTGTTCATCACTTCAATGATTATTAGAGCATTTTCATTATTTCAAAACAATAGTCATAAAAAACAGACAAATAAGAAAATTCCTCACCTCTCAATCTCTCTATTTTTCCCTGGCTGTATATAGCTGCTATTTCTGGCTGTTCTTGCACAATTATTTATTTATTAAACAGTTTTATTGAGATATAATCACATACCGTATGATCTATCCAAAGTTTATACACAATGGATTTTAATATATCTACAATGTAATACATACATCTAAAAAAATTTAGAATAATTCCATCACTCTAAAAAGAAAGACTCCACAAACTTAGCATTCTTTCCTTAGACCTACATAACCACTAATCTCATTTCATGTTTATAAATTGATTTATATTTACATTTTATATAAATGCAATCATACAATATGTAGTACTCTGTGTCTGGTCTTCTTCACTTAATATAATGTTTTTTTTTGGTTTGATTTTAACGTTTTGTAGTACTAACTTACATTTTTCCAGCTTTAAAGAAAAATGCTCTTATGTATGCAATTCTACTTGTATTCATATTTCACATAACACCTTTATGTTTCACATAATACCTTTAGTTCATACTTGGGCAATCATACTATTTTTGCTTTTGTGTCTGGCTTGCTTCACTCATCATAATGTCCTCCAGGTTCATTCATATTGTCATATGTTTCATTGACTTCATTTCTTCTTACTGCTGCATAATATTCCTTCATGTGTATACTCTGCAATATTTGTCCATTCATCAGTTGATGAACACCTGGTTGTTTCCATCTTTTTGCAATCATGAATAATGCTGCTGTGAACATCAGTGTGCAGATATCTGTTGCTCTCCCTGCTCTCAGTTCTTCTGGGTATATACCCAGCAATGATACTGCTGGGTCCCATGGCAAGTCTATATTCAGCTTCCTTAGGAAACAGTCTTCCATAGTGGCTGTACCTTTCTCCTTCTGGAAATAATACATGTGGAAATAAGACTTACCTTGGGCCACACACTGCTCCCAGGAGCAAAGAAATTAAGTAGGTAACTTTGTGGATAAAAAGTGGTATAGGAAATAGGATCATGTAACGTGGAGAAATTAAATGGGATTGTCCCATTAAGTCAAGATTTTCAAAGGAGGCCAGCACAATAATGAAAGGATGAGTTAAAAAAATGTGCCCATTTATTTCTCTTCATTCCCGTGATTTCAGCTGGGGAAAATGTTAATAATAATGGCCTCCCTTAAAAGTTTCCACGAATAGGGATTTTCTTTCACAGTCCTATGAGAAATATAAAAAATAGATATAATTTCATGAATTTAAACCTCCATGCAGTCAGAGAAATCCAAAGCCATACCAGAAATTCCCCTGCATGTAGAAGGCAGCTCCTACAAAACAAAGTGAGATTGGAGACACATCAATGGGGAAATTCCAAGGGTCATACATGCATGCTCAAGGCACAAGCTCAGAAAGGATTATGGTGGTCCTTACACTTTTTTCTAGAGCAATTTTCTAACTCAATATATGGATAAACTCTGAAGAAGAGCATGTGCACAAGTCCACCTGCAAAGACTGTGAAAGGCCTTTTCTTTTTCCTTTTATTTTGGTACCTCCTGGCATTCAGTGAAATCTCTGTCATAATACTGGCTGCATAAATACTTAAAAAGAAGACACCTCAAAGTAAAAATTCCTGCCATAACAAAATAAAGTATCAAAATATCCAGATTTCAACACAAAGTTACAAAACATACAAAGAAACAGAAAGTGATGGTCCAGGAAAAGAAGAAAATATCCAGCAATTGAAAGTATCAATGAGGAAACCAGACATGTGATATACCAAAGAAATACTTTTTAAAAAATGGTCCTAAATATGCTCAAAGACCTAAAGGAAAGCATGGAGAAAGAACTAAAGGAATCATAAAATGATAGATGGACATGAAGAGACTGTCAGTAAAGAGATGGCATTTATGAAAATGAAACAAACAGAGCTGAAAACCACAGTAATAGAAATTAATATTTCCCTTGAGGGGTTCAACAGTAGATGGAAGCTGGCATAAAAAGGTATCAGAGATAAGATATGATGGTTGAAATTGAGGAGCTGAAAGAAGAAATAATGAAGAAAAGTGAACTCAGCCTGAGGAATATGTAGTATAACATCAAACACACATATATGCACATTGTGAGAATCCCAGGTGTAGAAAAAAGAGAGAAAGGAGCAGAAATAATATTTAAAGAAATGAAGGCTGAAAAACCCCCAAATGTGATGAAAGACAACATGCATCCAAGATGTTAAATGAGCTCAAAACAGCATAAATTGAAATGGACACACACCACAGCATTTTATAATCAAAGTGTTGAATGCCAAAGATAAAGAGGATTTTGAAAGCTGCAAGAGAAAGGCAATGTTTCATATACACGGGAGCAGCAATAAGGTTAAGTGTCAATTTCTGAATAGAAACCAAAGAGGCAAGACAGCAGGGGCATGACATGTTGAAAATTCTGAGAGCAAACAATTGCCAACCACGAATTCTATATCTGGAAACACCAACTTACAAAAGTGGGGAGAGATTAAGACATTCTCAGATGAACAAATCTTAGGGAGTTCATCACCACTAGACTGACCATACAACAAATGCTATAGAAAGATCCGTAGGTTGAAAGACAATGTATCAAAGCCATATAAGAAATAAGTATCTCTGGCAAGGACAGTGAGGGGTAAATATAAACGTCAGTTCTATTGTGTTTATGGTTTGTTAAGGCTACTTTCTATTTCAACCAGGAACTATAAAGGCAAATACATAAAATGTAATGCTAAAACTGTGGTTTGGGATGCATAAAGTATAAAGAAACTATTTGTGACAAGTATTACATAAATATGGGGTCAGAGAAGTATAGGAACGTCATTAATAATACCTTGAAATTAAGTTGGTATCTAAGCAAATATGACTATTAATGATTTGAGATGAAAATTTAAGACCCATGATAATAAAAAAAAATCAGAGAATATACTCGCCCACAATGACAGGAATTGGAATATATATGGCAAAGGCTGAAGGGGCAGGAGATATGGGGAATTAATGCTTAGTGGGTATGAGGTTTCTTTTTGGGGTGATGTGAATATTTGGAAGATGATGAAAGTACCACAACCTTGTAAAGAGGAGTAATATCACTGGATGGTGTGTTTCAAGTGGATAAGATGGGAATATTCTTGTTGCATTTATATTCCCACAGTTAAAAAAAAAAGAATGAACAGCTAAATAGACAATGACAATTAAATGCAATACAGTGAGTGATGAGGTTCAGGTCATTAGGCATTTTCTTCCATGTGGGAGGTCCCAGGTTTGATTCCCGGTGCCTCATGGAGAAGGTGAGCAAACAATGAGCAGATAGACAAGAGAATCATCTGGCAGAGATAAATAAATTTTTTAATGGTAAACAAATAAGATCTTAATAAATAAATGCAAGACATCTGGATAGGATCTTTTAAAATGTAATATATACCTAACTGCATTAGACTTTCTTTGTCCTCTTTAATTCTCTCATTTGACAATTAAAGCAACATGATAACACTATCTGATGAGGTTATTAATATCTGTAGAGGAAATATTTAAGATAATTACATAATAAATAGGGGGAGGGCAAAGGTACATAAAGGGATACCCTTTACTTGAACTGGTAAAATTTTGATACCAGTAATAATTGAGGACTTTTCTATGTATAGAAATGTATGTATACCATCTAGAGCAACCATTTAAAAAGTTATCAAAGAGGTATATGAAAAAAACATTAAAACTAGAATTCAACATATTTTAAAAATATTCAAGTGACTCATAGGAAATCAGAAAAAAACAAAATAGACAAATAAAAACAAGGAAGAGGGAAAAAATGCCAAAGTTATGCACTAACCTATCAAAAAATACATTAAAGATTTATGGTCTATATACATCTATTAAAAGAAGTAGAGTGGGTCTATACCTAGCAAAGGTATTGCTGGGTCCCATGGCAAGTCTATAGTCAACTTCCTTAGGAACTACCAAACAAATTTCCACAGTTATTGTACCATTCTACCTTCCCACAACAGTGAATAAGTATCTCTATCTCTCCACATCCTCTCCAAGATTTACAGTATTCTGTCCTTTTAATAGCGGCCCTTCTAATAGATTTGAAATGATATCTCATTCTAGTTTTGATTTGCATTTCCCTAATCACTAGTGATATTGAACATTGTCTTTGCCATTTATATTTCTTCTTTGGACAATTGTCTTTTCAAGTCTTTTGCCCATTTTATAATTGGATAGTTTATCTTTTTACTTTTGAATTGTATGATCTCCTTATCATATCCTTTAAATCATGAATATTAAACACTTATCTTGCCAAATATTTTCTCTCATTAAGTCAGCTGTCTTTTCATCCTTTCGATAAAGTCATTTGAGGTGCAAAAGTGTTGGTTTTTCTTTTGTTGCTCCTATGTACTATTGCTAGGTTTACACCCAGAAGAACTGAGAGCGAATAGACATCTGCACACTGATGTTCATAGCAGAATAATCCCTGATACCCAAAAGTTGGGAAATTTTCCGTGGTTATTTCCTCAATTATTCTTTCTGTTGCTTTTCCATTCTCTTCTCCTTCTGAGACACCCTAATGCATGTTTGTGCATTTTGCACTGTCTTTCAATTCCTTGAAAGCCATTTCAATTTTTCTATTCGTTTCTTTTTCTGTTATCCTTTCTCCGGTCTTTTCCAATTCAGACACTCTTCTAATTCACTTATTCTTTCCTTGGCCATTTCAAGTCTGCTGTTATATGCCTCTCATGTATTTTCAATTTCAACCATTGTGTCTTTCATTCCAATAAGAACTGTCACTCTTCTTTGCATGATGTCAAATTTTTATGTTCACCCAGTGTCTTCATTTTTTTAAAAAAATCAACTTTATTGATATATATTAATACAGCATAAATCTATCCAAAGTGTACAATCCATGGTATTCAGTATAATCATATATTTGTGCATTCATCACTTCAATGATTCTTAGGGCAATATCATTATTCCAATAACAACAATAAACAAAAAAACAAAAACAAAAAAACTCATCACTTATCAATCTCTCTATGCTTCCGCCATCATACAGAACTGCTATACTTTTTACTTCTCACTAGTTTATTTGTATTTATATTTTGTAAAAACAATCTCATATATGCAATATCACACATGTTCATGTTTTACATGAGGTTTTACTATCTTATACAGTCCCATGTTGCAAATTCTGGCTTTCCTTCTAGTAATATACATAAACTTAGATTTTCCCTGTTAACCACTGTCATACCCATATAATAGCTCGGCTAGTTACAGACACCATGATATGCTTTCACTATATCTATTCATTCCCAAAGATTTACAAACATCCTTTTTAACAGTTCTGCACAGATTAACCCTCAGCTTTCAATTCTCTACCCCGTTTCTCTTTTCTGGTGACCTATATTCTAAATATTAACTCCATAAGTTTACACAAAATATTTAGTTCATAATAGAGCAATCATACAATATTTGTCCTTTTGTGTCTGGCTTGAGTCACTCAGCATAATGTCCTTCAGGTTCAGTGATGTTGCCTTATGCTTAATGACTTCATTTCTTCTTAATGCTGGGTTATATTCCATCATGTGTATACACCACAATTTGTTTATCCATTCATCAGTTGATGGACACTTGGGTTGTTTCCAACTTTTGGCAATTGCAGATAAAGCCACTATGAACAATGATGTGCATGTGTCTTTTCATGACTCTGTTCTCAGATCTTCTGGATATAAAACTAGTATTGGTACTGTGGGGTCCCATGGCAAGTCTATATTTAACTTCCTTATGAACTGAGAAACAGTCCTCCACAATGGCTGTGCAGTTCTACATTCCCACCAACAGTGATAATCATTCCTATCTCCACATCCTTTCCAACATTTTCAGATTTCCAAGTTTTTAATAGCAGCCATTCTAATAGGTGTGAAATGATATCTCATTGTAGATTTGATTTGCATTTCCCTACTTGCTAGTAATGTTGAATATTTTTTCATGTGTTGTTTGCCATTTGTATTTCTTTGGACAATTGTCTTTTCAAGTCTTCTGCCCATTTGGGTAGTTTGTCTTTTTATTTTTGAGATGTATGATCTCTGCATATCATGGCTATTAAACCATTATCAGATATGTGATTGCCAAATATTTCTCCCATAGTGTCGGCTGCTTTTCACCTTTTTGACAAAATCTTTTGAGGTGCAAATATGTTTAATTTTGAAGAGGTTCCATTTATCTATTTTTCCTTTTGTGGTTCATGCTTTGGGTATAAGGTTTAAGAAACTACCATGTCACACAAGATCTTGAATATGCTTTCCTACATTTTATTATAAGAGAATTATGGTTCTCACTATTATATTTAGGTCCTTGATCAATTTTGAATTAATTTTTGTATAAGATGTGAGATAGAGGTCTTATTTCTTTTGGATATAGATATCCAGTTCTTCGAACACCATTTGTTGAAGAGATCATCTGGCCCAGCTGAGAGGGCTTGAACGCCTTGTCAAAAATCACTTGCTGTAAATGTGAAGGACTATTTCAGAGTTCTTGATTCAGTTACATTGGTCAATGTGGGTGAATTTTGCACCCACATTGCAAAAAAACCATCGCGCTGGTTTTATTGCAGTAGCTAAATAATATGTTTAAGTCTTGATGTGAGTGTCTTCAGAAGTCGTTCTTCTTTGTAAAAAACTTTTTGGCTATTTTGGCACCTTAATCTTCCAAATAAATTATCAAATTCATTTTTCCATTTCTGCAAAACGTTTGTTAGGATTTTATTTGTAATTGCATTGAATCGTTAAATCAGTTTGGGTAGAATTGACATCTTAACAATATTTAGTATTTCAATCCATGAACATGGAATGTCCTTCCATTTATTTAAGCCTTCTTCAGTTTCTTTTAGGAATGTTTTGTTGTTTTCTGAATACAATACATTTATATCCTTGGCTAAGTTTAATCGTAAATATTTGATTGCTTTCCTTGCTATTATAAATGGAATTTTTCCCCTTATTTCCTCCTCAGATTGCACATCAGTAGTGTATAGAAACACTATCGATTTTGCTTATTAAC
>JAQZBX010006198.1:0-53947 GCA_029593785.1 Cabassous unicinctus | reverse complement strand
ATTTCTTCTTACCGCTGCATAATATTCCATTGTGTATATATACCACAATATTTTTTATCCATTCACCAGTTGATGGATACCTGGGTTGTTTCCAACTTTTAGCTATCATGAATAGTGCTACTACGAACATCAGTGTGCAGATGTCTATTTGTGTCACTGCTCTCAATTCTTTTGGGTATATATCTAGCAATGGTATTGCTGGGTCCCATGGCAAGTCTATATTCACCTTCCTTAGGTACTGCCAAACAGTCCTCCAGAGTGGCTGTACCATTCTACATTCCCACCAACAGTGAAAAATTCCATCTATAATAGTGACTAAAACAATCACATATTTAGAAATAAACTTAACTAAGGACATCAGGGACCTATAGTCAGAAAACTACAAAACATTGCTAAAAGAAACCAAAGAAGACTTAAGTAAATGGAAGGACATTCCGTGTTAATGGCTTGGAAGACTAAATATCATTGAGAGATCAATTCTACCCAGACTGATTGACAAATTCAATGCAATCCCAGTAAAAATCCCAACAACCATTTTTGCAGAAATCAAAAACTCAGTTATCAAATTTATTTGAACAGGTAAGGGGCCCCAAATAGTGAAAAATATCTTTAAAAAGAAGAATCAAATTGGAGGACTCTTACTTCCTGACTTTAAAGAATATTACTTAGGTACAGTGGTAAAAAAACAGCATGGGGACTGTTGCTGCTCCCTTGGGGAATGTAGCAGAGTAATATTTAGGTAATCTAAGCACCTTTAAAAAAAAAATATATATATATATATATATAATATAAAACAAATAACATTTATGTAAACAAATGCACATATATGCATATGTATTTATATATCATTTTACAAATATTGGAATGTATTGTGAAAATTTTGATTTTTACCCACAATAAAAAAATAAATTAAACAAACAAACAAACAAACAAAAAACAGCATGGTACTGGCAGAAGGACAGACACACTGACCAATGGAACCAAATTGAGAATTCAGAAATTGACCCTCACATCTACAGTCAAGTGATTTTGACAAGGCTTTTAGGCCAACCAGTTGGAGCAGAACAGTCTATTCAAGAACTGGATAGCCATATCCAAATGAAAGAAAAAAGACCCCTATCTCACACCTTATACAAAAATTAACTCTAAATGATTTGATTTCTCTCGCAATTTCTTCTTTGAACCAATGATTATTTAAGAGTGTGTTGTTTAATCTTGTATTTGTGAATTTTCCCTTTTTCTACCAGTTGTTGATTTCCAACTTTACTCCATTATGATCAGATAAAGTGCTTTGTACAATTTTGACCTTGTTGAAATAACTGAGATCTGCTTTGTGACCCAACATAGGTTCTATCTTGGAGAAAGATCCATGAGCACTTGAGGAGAATGTATATCCTGCTATTTTGGGGTGCAATGTTTTGTATATGTCTATTGAGTTTAGTCCATATATCATACTATTCAAGCTCTCTGTTTTTTTACTGATCATCTGCCCAGATGTTCTATCCAATGCTGAGAGTGGTATATTGAAGTCTCCAACTATTATTGTAGAGATGTCTATTTGCCTCATATATCTTGGGACATCCTGGTTAGGTGCATATGCATTTATGATTGCTATTTCTTCCTGGTGAATCACCCCTTTTATTAATATGTAGTGTCCTTCCTTGTCTCTAATAACAGTTTTGCATTTAAAGGCTATTTCATCTGATATAAATATAGCTATCCCAGCCTTTCTTGGTTCTTGCATGCATGGAATATATTTTTCCAAATTTTCATTTTCAATCGATTGGCATCCTTGGGCCTAAGTTTGAGTCTCTTGCAGACAGCATATAGATGGCTCATATTTTCTTATCCATTTCTCCAGTCTGTGTCTTTTGATTGGAAAGTTTAATACATTAACATTCAATGTTATTACTGTAAAGGCAGTTCTTATTTCACCCATTTTGACCTTTGGGTTTTATCAGTCATTTTATTTTCACCATTCTTTTGACAATTTTAGTTACTGTTACTGATGCAATCATCATTTCTAGACTCTCTTACAAGTCTCTCTCTCCTGTCTTTTCAGGCTATAACACTCCCTTTAGTATTTCTTGCAAAGCCAGTCTCTTTGTTATAAACTCTCTCAGTTTCTGTTTATCTGTGAATATTCTAAACTCACCCTCATTTTTGAAATGGGAAACCGAGCTCCCCTTCTATCCTACATAGGGGTGGGGATAGAGCTACTGTTGTCCAACTATTCAGTCTGTGTAGGCCAAAAGCACCTGCAGTTACCCAGGGAGGCTGGGGAAACACTGCCACCCTCTTGTCCTATGGGGTGTGGGGATGGAGATGGAATATAAGGCGCTCAACAAACCAGTGCATGTAGGCCAAAAGTGCCTGCAGTTGCCCAGAAAGGTTGAGGAAACACAGTTCCTCTCCTATCCTATTGGGGTTCGGGAATGGAGCCCCAGGTGTCTGACTAGTCAGTCTGTGCTGACAAAAGTGTCTGCAGTCATCCAGAGAGGCTGTTGCAGGTTCCCCCAGGTTTCTCCCTGCTGGAGGCTGGGCTAGGCTAGGGCTGCAAACTGAAGTGGGTGAAAAGAAGTTGGTCACTACTGTTACTGTGACTTTCAGTTAGCCCTGCTTCCCCTTATGTTGAGGGTGGAGTTAAAATTGTGGCTACCAGCCTCTTTCTGACTTGGACAGCTTCAAACTTTAGCTGTTCTCAGGATTTTACTTTAGCCAGCCAAATTTACTAATCACTAGCTGAATTTGGTGCCCAATTGTCTCTTCCTCTTCCATTTTTAGGAAATGGAGCTTCCAGGCCCAGCCATGGAGTAGATCCCAAGGCAGTTTGCACTGCCCATGGAGAATGGGCTCCCTGCCTTCCATGGTGTGGAGTGCTCTACTCATGTAACTTCTCTACAGATGGGCAGTCTCCTCCTTCCATTCTTTCAAAGATGTTGCAGGATGCTCTTTTGGTTTCCTGGGCCTCCCAAAAAGGTGCTTTAGATAGCTCTGTTTAGATCACTAACTGCCCTGTAGTAAGAGGTGATTCTTGGAATGCCTTACTCAGCCGCCATCTTGCCCCTACCATTTCAGATTATGCATTTTAATAAAATCTTCAAGTCATTTGCCAATCTGCGAGCCTGAAATAATCTGGAGAGAATATTTGCCAGTCCTGAGAATGATGGAGGGGGAACTGGGAAAGGAATGTGTATTAGAATTTCTTTTGTGTTTCTGAGGCATTTGGATTTAGGAGTAAAATAAATAAATAAAAGATAGTCATGAACAAGCATATTGAGAGATAGTTTTCCTATTCTGTTCAAACTAGCCTTCATACACAGCTATTCACAGAGCACAGAAATTCCCAGTCTGTCTTAGAAAAGACCGGAAAATCTTATAACCATCAGGATAACAGGAGAAAGAAGGAATTATAAATATAAAAAAGTCTCAGAGGCTGTTAATTGTTTTTCGGTCATAAGCAGGGGCAAGCTGGGGCTAGCTGGGGAATGAACCAATTAGCAGAGGTGAGTAAGAGGACAAGGGAGGATTGAGTAGATTCCAGCCACTTTCTGGTCCCTTGTGGAAATCCCAGTGAGGCCCAGAGATGAGTGCATTGGGCCAAATGTAACCAAGTGATCAACCAGTGTGTCCTTGTACTTTCTATCTTCATAAAACCATAAAGTTAGAAAGGGCCTTACATGTCAGTTTTCGGAATTCATTTCAATGATTCAATGTAAGCATTCTTTTTGAAACACACCTCTCACACCTGATGGTACTTACTTCTATTTTTTCAGGCTAGAAATCGCCTTTATTTTTTAATAGGCTGAATAGGATTGGTCCTTCCACTCTGCTCCTCAAGAAATGGTTACAGCATCCTTTTTCAGACCCGGTTGCTCTCTGCTAGAAAGTTCTCTCTTTGTGTCCTCAGTTTCAATTGCTTCAGTTTCCTTTTGTCAGGTTGTCCAATGCATGGGAGGAAATACTCTCCACAGGTGTTACAGTTTATTTTATACCAGGAGAGCAGAAGCCAGGGTTAGATGGGAAAATAAAAGGAAGTTTATCTTATGTGTGCTGTCTGACCAAAAATCCTGCCTAGGCTTTTCTCTCTGTAGGGGAAAAAATAAAAGCACCTGATCATGTCTCTTCTAAAAGGATGAAGCCCCAATACATTTGAAAGATAGATTCATTTGATTTCCTCTCTGACTGTAATACATTACTTGCAAAAAGGCAAGGAGACTTTCACTATCATATTAATAAATCAGTATGAGACTCTTTTCTGAAAAAGTGTCCTAAGAAGTAATCCAAATATAGAGTTTATAGAGTTTATAGTGTAAGTTTGTTTTGGTTTAATTTTATTTATGGTATTAAAAATGATAAAAATGTAAATAATCAACAATTTTGAAATAGTGAAATAAATCATAATACAGCCTTTCTATAAAGCATTATGAACCAGGAGTGGAAAATAGCTTAAAATACTGTAAGCACAAAAATAATTGCAAAATATTGTGCTTGCCATGATTGCTGTGTAAAAGTTTCACATGCAAAAATGAAAACAAACTCTACAAAAATTATCAAAATTAATAAATTCCACAAGCAAGACAAATTTATCTCAAGATTGTCTACCATAGCAATTTTAATAATCAAATAAATTTGTAATAGCCTTCGGGTATCTAATATGTGAGAAAGCAGAGGAGCTTCTGATTTAAAAATAAAAATTACACTGAAGTTCCCTTTGTTATATTGCTTTTTATTTTTTACACTTTTCTGTAACATTACCAACACTTTTATAATTTAAAGATGGATGGAAGTTTCAGTTTATGGTAATTTTGTGGACTGGGTAAAATAAAAACCATGCTGTCAAACTTCTGAACAATAATAGAAGAAGCATTTTTTTTAAATAGAGAAATTGTGGTTTTATAAAAAAGTCATGCACATAATACATAAAATAAAGAATTCCCATATTACCACCCTATTATTAATACCTTGTATTCATGTGGTAAATTTGTTGTAATTCATGAAAGAATAATTTTATAATTGTACTAATAACTGTAATTGTATTATTAAATATAGTCCGTCATTTTTAATAGGGTTCACTCTGTTTTCAGTCCTCTGATGTAGTTTTAAAAATTTTTATTTACTAACACTATATGGTACTTCTATACTTAACTTTCTGAGGAATTGCCAAACTGTCTTCCACAGCAGCTACAACATTTTACCTTCCCATCAGTAATGAATCAGTATTCCTACTTCTCTGCATCCTCTCCAACACTTGTAATTTTCAATTTTATTTAATAGTAGCCATTCTAGTGAGTGTGAAATGGTATCGCATTGTGGTTTTGATTTGCATTTCCCTAATAGGTAATGATGTTGAGCATCTTTCCATGTGCTTTTTGGTCATTTGTATATCCTCTTTGGAGAAGTGACTATTCAACTCTCTTGCCCTTTTTAAAATTGGGTTCTTTGTCTTTTTATTGTTGAGTTAAAGGATTTCTTCATATATTTTGTATATTAAACATTTATCAGATATGTGGCTTCAAATATTTTCTCCCATTGTGTAAGTTGTCTTTTCACTTTCATGACAAAGTCTTGGATGCATAAAAGTTTTTAATTTTGAGGAGTTCCCATTTATCTATTTTTTTCTTTCGTTGCTTGTGCTTTGAGTGTAAAGCCTAAGAAACCATTGCTGTGACAGTTTAATATTATTTATGAATTCCAAAAGTAGATACTGGATTATGTTTGTAAACTGGTCTGTTCCTCTGGGCACATTAGATTGTATTAAATTCAGAGGTTTCACTTTTACTCAATTAAACTATGATTAGGGCTTTGATTCCAAGGGGGCAGGGACTTACAGAGAAAATGACAGGGCAAAGGAGAGAGTTTGAGTTTTGATGCTGGAGTGCAGGGAAGTAAATACACAGGAGAAGAACAAAGAGGAATAGAGACAGCACAGTAGACACAGCAGAGGCACTGGGAAGAGAACGAGCCTGATAGTGTACAGCTGCAGCTGAGCCTGGAGAGAAATGAGCCCCAGGAGAGAGATGAGACTTATCCCAGCCTACAGCTGAGACTGGAAGAAGCTGGGACCAAGGAGCCTTAAGAAGTAAAGGAGGACTGAACTCTCGCAGACATCACCTGCCATCTTGCTCAACATGTGGCAAATGACTTTGGGTGAGAAATTACCTCTTATGGTACCTTGAGTTGGAGTCTTTAGGGCCTGTTAGCTGTAAGTTTCTACCCCAAATAAATGCCCTTTATAAAAGCCAACAGAGTTCTGGTACTTTGCATCAGCACCCCTTTGGCTGATTAATACAATTGCCTAACACAAGATCCTGAAGATACTTCCCTACAATTTCTTCAGTTCTATACTGCTGGCTCTTATATTTAAATCTTTGATCCATTTTGAGTTAATTTTTGTAGAACTATTCTTGAAATGTTTGGTAGAATTCACCTGTAAAGCCTTATGGTCATTTGATCCTGGGCTTTTCATTTTGGGAGTTATTATTATTGTTATTAGTATTACTGATTCAATATATTTACTTTTAATTGGTCTGATAAGATGTTCTATTTCTTCTGGAGTCAATGTAGGTTGTTAATGTGTTTCTAGAGATTTGTCCATTTCTTCTAGGTTGTCTAATTTGTTGGCGTACAGTTGTTCATATTATCCTCTTAACAATATTTTTTTTCCTGTCAGGTCAGTAGTAATGCCCCTCTCTCATTTCAAATTTTATTTATTTGCATCCTCTCTTTTTTTTTTTCCTTCATCAGTCTAGCTAAAGGTTTGTCAATGTTATTGATCTTTTCAAAGAACCTACTTTTGGTTTTGGTGATGCTCTCTCTCTCTTTTTTTCTCTCTATTTCATTTATTTGTGCTTTAATCTTTTATTTCCTCTGCTTGTTTTGTGTTTAGTTTGCTGTTGTTTTTGTAGTTGCTCCAGGTGTGCAGTTAGGTCTTTGCTTTTACTCATTTCTTCTTTTTAAATTTAGGCTATAAATTTCCTTCTAAGCACTGCCTTCACTGCAACCCATAAGTTTTGATATGTTGTGTTCTTGTTTTCACTCTTCTCAAGATATTTACTGATTTTCCGTGTGTTTTCCTCTTTGACCCATTGATTGTTTAAGAGTGTGTTATTTAACTTCCATATATTTATGTATTTCCAGTTCTTTGTCTGTTATTGATTCCCTGCTTCATCCCATTATGGTCAGGGAAGATGCTTTGTATAATTTCAGTATTTTTCAGTTTATTGAGACTTTTTTGTGACCCACTATGTGGTCTATCCTGGAGAATGATTCATGTGCTCTTCAGAAGAATGTGTATCCTACTGTTTTGGAGGGCAATGTTCTCTATATGTCTGTTAGGTCTAGTTCATTCCTCATATTGTTCCAGTTCTCTATTTCCTTATTGATCTTCTATATAGATGTTCTATCTATTGTTGGAAGAAGTGTATTGAAGTCTCCAACTGTTATTGTAGTGGTGTCTATTTCTCCCTTCAGTGTTGCCATTATTTGCCTCATGTATTTTGGAATACCGTGGTTAGGTGCATAAATATATATGATCGCTATTTCTTCTTGGTGGATTGACCCTTTTATTAATATATAGTGTCTCACTTTGTCTCTTGTAACAGCTTTTGACTTAAAGTCTATTTTGTCCTAATTTAGTGTAGCTGTTCAACTCTTTTTTTGTTACTGTTTGCATAGATTACCTTTTTCTATCCTTTCACTTTAAACCTATGTTTGTCTTTGGGTCTAAGGTGAGTCCCTTGTAAACTACATATAATTGGATCATGCTTTTTTATTTTTTTTTTGATCATTCCATTTTACCAGCCTGTGTCTTTTGATTGGGGAGTTTAATCCATTAACGTTCGGTGATATTACTGTAAAGGTAGTGCTTTGGTCATTTTTCCTTTGGTTTTTATGTCTTATATCATTTTCTCTCTTTTCTATTGTTGCAACCTCCATTTCTATATAGTTGATCTTTTATGTTGTATCTGACTGAGTGCTTTCTCATTTCTGTTTCTGTATATATTTTAAATACTTCCTTTGTTACCCTGTCATTTGTATTACACAAGTTACATTTATAACTTGCTAATTTGAAAAGAGACCATCTTAACTTCAATATCATACTCAGTAAGAAGCATAGTAATAGTGATTTTAAAAATGCATAATTAATATTTCCTTTTAAAAATATCTCTACATAATCTGGAATTGCAGTTTTAATTTTCTCTACTATTCAAAGCATGGTTAATAAATTATGTTTTCTTTATTTTCCTGTTTAATTATTTCTATTTAAAATTAAGCAGTGGTTATTAGATATATATTTTCCCTTCAATTGTTTTTATTTTTAAAAGGAAATTTTAACAATTCTTTGACTAAAATTTATAGACTGTCACAAAATTTGGATTCATTACCTATTCTTACCTTTGCAACTTTTCTCTATTAGTATTCTTAAAAGAAATATACAAAAAATTTAACAAAAAATTATATGATTTTAAAGAACATAAACTTATAGAAACCAGGATAAAAGGAAATATTTTTCATCAAACTAAAATTAACTAAAGAAATAGTAATTACTGGAGCTTGTTGATGTATCTCAAAATGGTATGATTTTTGAATGCATAGCAGGGAGCCACAAAAGAGGTATAACTGCATGCAAATATTTAACCTCATGAATTTACAAATCTTCAAGGCTTAAAGCATTACAGGATGAGATTCTTGATTTTGCTCATGTACCAAGAAAACATTCATCTCCCAATTTTAAATAACATAGGAATTACCAAAAATTATAGTGAGTGAAAAAAAGGCTGCTAAATAGAAACAGAATATGACCAAAAAATTTTTATGTAATATATACATACATATACATGAGATTAGTCTAGAGAACCATGAACAGAAGTCTCAAAAGTGGTTAGGATATTTCCATTTTCTTTCATAATTTAAAATATTTTTTAACTTTACTTCATTGTTAACATATACATTTTCTATAACTTAATTCTATCACAATATTATACTTTGCTCTAAGAATATATATTTGCATTCTCTTGTTCCTTTTTAGCTGTTTGTTTACTTAGGAATAACATTAGCCAAAAATAGTTATAAAGGACAAGTGAACATTTTCATAACAATAGCTATTGTGTATTTAAAACTTTGAAAGTATGTAAGCATTCTGATGCTCAGATCAATATTTATTAGCACAGCATTAAATTCTTTCTATTTATCATCTTATTTAATATTTAAAGTGTCTCTATGGATTTAGAATTATTTTTCTTGTACACTTGAAGAGCCTAGATTTATACCGTCAGTGATTTACTGAGTGATATACTGGTAAAAGCTGGCAGTTCTAGAACCTACGCTCTGGATTTTTCAGTCCCAAGTTGCATTCTTTGAGACTGTGCTGTATTTCTTCTCATTAGAAGAAATGACTTCTAAAAATAAATAAATAAATAAAATGCATAGTTACTTTTGAAAAGGAAATCTCCAGAGGTCAGAATCAAAGAAGAAATTAAAAAACAGAGCAATTAGTTGAAGCAGGTGCCTTGGCTATTCTGAGGGTGGTTTGCTAATACAAAAGAATGACCAAGGGGATTGGAAGTTAAAAACTACAAAGGTTGAAGGGATAAGGTTTTGTGCTGACAAGAGGCAGGGAATGATAACTTCCTTATGAAGCCTGAACAATCACAAGCTACAACTTAATTGAAAGTGTGGGCAAGAGAATTCCAATCATAGTCATGGAATGATTGAAAAAAAAAAGGAGTTTGTTTCTATTTGGACTCTGGGTAAGAAAAAATAATCTTCTATAGAATTCATTATTTTGTATCTGCCTTCATATTGGTTTGAGGTAGAGCTTCCTTGGTAAATGTTTAATAGTATTTCTAGGGGGGAAAACGAAGTCCAAATTTTTAGCATGTGCTGATTTCTTTGCTGTATATAATTCCACCATGGCTGATTTCAAGCTATCAGTGTGATGTCATGAACGTGGAGAGAAATGTGTACAATCAGCGGTTGCAAGTCATTGTGAGCCAGTCCATCACATCACTGGTTTAAAAAGCGAACTCATAATACCTGAATGATCTAGAAACACCGAAATCAAAGCAGAAATAGTGAGATAATAGAAAAGCTACATTTTCAGTAAAAATGGTGAACCGGAATAAATATCAACTGATTGGCACATTGTAATATATTTATTGTCAATTTTATACATTGACTTTGTGACTTAGAAGAAAAATATCCTTTCTGAGAAACTTTATACAGAGAACTGGCCTCAAATACATTTTAAGTTTAAATATATACATAATATATAAATATATTTACATAGTGCAGGGAACCCTAACAGGAAAAATTAATAGCAATAAATTGTTTGGAATTTTTAATTGCTCTGGAGCATCTGACAGGGCAAATACACATTAGTTTGGAAGAAAAGATCTTAACCTAGGTTATACAGGAGGCCATCCAAATTATAATTTTTTTAAATGCAACCAGAGATGAGCTCACAATATAAAATTTATAAATTCACAGTGAAACAAAATGCAAAAATCAACATTAGCAGAAACGAAAGGAACAGCATTATATCCTCAACAACTGTAAACATTGTGCATGTGTGTGTACCTGTGTGTGTAAGTGTATGTAGGTGTGTAAGTGTGATATTATGTCTTTAATGATTTTAGGGCTATTTGTACTTTCTATTTCTTCTTGATTGAGTTTTATGGCTTTTTTTCTAGGAAATTCCAGGTTTCATCCGGATTTTTTTATTTATTTACACAGAACTTTTCCCGTATTTCTCCTTACTTAAAATAAAATCTTTGTTGTAAATAGAGTTACCTTCCATTGTTCATTTCTAAGACTGCCTATTGTGCCTTATTTCTTTTTTTAAATTTTCATCAGTACTGCTACAGGTTTCTATTTATTTAGTCTTTTCAAAGAAAATGTGTTTTAGTTTGTTGAACTTAACTGTTTTTCCTTAAAGTTCTATTTCATTAATTTCTTCTTATATCTTTATTTTCTTATTAAAGTCCTTCCTTGGATATTCTGTGGTATTAAATGCTAATTTTTTTAAATTTTTGTGGGATGGAGGATTGCTCATTAAGTCATTGTATTTCTTTATTTCCAGTATAAGAATTTGAAACTATCAATTTCCTTTTATTGTCACTTTTCTTACATCCTATAATTTGAAGGATTCAGCCAAGAACAGCATGGTAAAGGAACATAATGAACATGAAATCTCACCTATGAAAACTGACATAAAAATGTTCAAAAAATGTCAGTAAACAAAATGCATTAATGTTTTAAAATACTATATACAATATAAGCAAGTTGGTTTCATACCAGCAAAGCAAAGGTGACTCCATGTTTTATCTTATGCTACCCTGTCCTTCTCATTATATTAGGATTGTAATTAGTACCACAAGATTTCAACAAGGTTTCTAGAAATGGATACAGGAAAATGTCATTTAAATATAATTTATATTAGCAATAGATAATAAGCAATAATAACAGCAATGATAACTGATATGGGCGTGGGATCCATGGATGAGAATATTTTTATTGTTAACATCATTTGTATTATCAAAATCTAGAACAATGTAAGATTAGATCAGTAGGGGAATGATTTGAAATACATTATGAGCATCCATACAATAAAAGGCAAGTTAACAGTTAATATACCTATGTTAGTAAGGAAAATCTCCAATAGGTACATGAAAAACAAGACATTTAATATTTTATAATTTATGTAAAGAAACTCTATGTGTCTAAATGTACAGAAACCTATTTGAAGGTGTATATAAAAATCAACAATGATCATAACTCAAGAGAGGAGCATAGGATATAAATAGTGAATTTAATGATATAATCAAATCAGGGATAGGCAAAACTGCCTCTGTTTTTGCAAATAAAGTTTTATTAGAACTCAGCCACATACATTTGTTTAGATATTGTCTATGACTGCTTTGCACTACAACTTCAAAATTGAGTAGTATTGATAGATACCTTATGGCCCACAATGCCTAAAATATTTACTAACTGACCCTGTACAGAAAAAAAATGTTAACCACTGATCTAAATCTGCTTTGTTTTAGTTTCTAACAAAGAATGTATGTTCATATATTACTTTTTAAAAATAGTTAATGTGTTGAGTCACAAGTAAGGTCTGCTTATGTCTTTTTTACGTTAGATTTTCTCTATTCCCTAATCATCCACAAACATGATTATCCCCAATAATTAAATTAATATGGAAATTTGAAGTGGAAATTCTCTCCATCTATCTAGATCATGTCTGCCACAGGAAATATGTTCTCTTCTTCACTTTCTGCTTTGAAGTACCAGTACACAAAATAAGCGCACATTAGGACACATATGAAATTTCAATGTTAGCAACACACCAAATGTAGTAGGATTGTCTTACTAAAAATGAGTGCATTATTTTCTCCAGCCCCAACTGCTTGACTGGTCTTCCCTACTGTAGGAAAAAGCCCCTGAGCTCTGATAACATGGATTTCATTGTGATGTGCCAAGGATTAATTTGTATTGCAAAGTAGCATGCATATTGTCTCCCCTTTAGGAAAAAAAGGAAAGGCTGGAAGTAGAAAACACATTGAATTAAAATATGCTATTACATATAACCAACCCTATCTATTCCCAATGCCATCTCTCCTACTCATGATTTAAATGAAATATTGATATGTTTACTTAAATATATAAAGTTCACAACAGAACAATAAAGTTTGGAATTTATTTCCTATGAAAGATGTTGGGTATTCTTAAGTAATTTGTATATATGTATATATTTATTCAAAGGAAAATTTGAAAAACAATCACATGATGCAGTATTAAAATTATATACATCAGAGACATTCATTATTGACAATGTCTCTGAAGAATATAGTATTGATAAAGCATTTAGTAATTTATTTATTTATTGGAAAATAGTTTTCATTTATGTATGCATATAATAAATATTTAATTATTTTCTTAAAATTTTAATTCCTTATTGACAAGCATTATAACTCAGATGCATATGTTTGTGTGTGCATGAAGAATGTTTTTGTATCACAAATAATTTTAATATTATATCATACCCTTGTTCAAATTCTCCTTTTATTATACTATGGAATGATGTGGACCATTTCTTATAAATGGGTAGCTAGTATATTTTATTTATTAAAGAACACTTTTTATCTACCTGAGATATTAAGAACACAGAGAGGGCAGACTCTGATGATTTCTTTGAGAAGAAGGTAGTGAGAATGTTTGCTTTATTTTCTTTCTTTCTTACACTTCCTTACTATGTAACCTCTCTCTACATGAGGACTCCACTTCCAGGTTCTGATAATCCCATAAGAATTTAAGAGTTTTTCATGAGACAGAAAATTTGGTATATTAAACCTTGATGATTTACCTCTTCCCTGGTCTCATTTATTTGGGGCCATTTTAAATCCATCATCAGTTAATGCTGAAAATTGGTGCTTATGGCTAAACAAACAATAAGCTAGAATACAGAATATATTTGAATGAAAAAATATTGTTCCTGAACTTGGAATTCACTTTTTCTTTTCTTAGGAAAATATATATTGAGCGCCTAGTGTGTGCCAGGTGCTACACTAGATGCCAGAGATACAATCCTTCAAAGGACAGCATCTCTGCTTTCAGAGCTTAAAAGTTTCCTGAAGTAGAATGACAATTAAATTTATAGTACACACCAGCCACTCTTGCGTATATACTGAGGAAATACAGAATATGGACATCTAAAAATATTTTATCTAATATTTAGCTGGGGTTATTAATTTTATTTGCATCTGAATTCAGCAAAGTCCCATATTTAGAAATAACAGAACATACCCAATTTCTGTGAAATAAACTCTGCTGTTTCAAAATTTTATGATTTAATTCATTATAAATTGAAATGGGAAACTAGGAGGGTGACTTGAACTCACTGTACAGGAAGATTTGGACAGTAATTGGCTTACCAAATGTACATGCACTTTCAGTGTGCTCTTGGTTCAGGAACCTCTCTAATGCTATGATTTTTTTTTTCTGTTATTTGTACTTTTCTACTCCAGAATTCTAGTTGTTTTTTTTTATTTATTTATTTTTTCCTGCCATTTTTCTCTTTGGATATTTTCATTTTGTTTGTACATGGTCTTCCTGGTCTCCTTTAGCTCTTTGAGGACATTTCAGTCAGTATGTATACAGTCTTTGTCTAGAAAGGCCATGGTTGTCCTTCCTTAGGGATGGTTTCTGTCCATTTATTTTCTTTCCTTTGAATGGGTCATACTTTCCCATTTATTTTTATACTTCATGATTTTTTGTTGAAATTGGATATTTAGATATTATAATGTGGTAACCCTTCCCCAAGGTTTGCTATTGTTGATTGTTACAAAATGTAGTCACCTGTTTGTTTAGTGACTTCTCCAGATTATTTTTGAAAAGACGGTATTCCTTGTCATGTGTGGTCACTGACGTCTCTGTTGCTTCAGCTTGTGTTCAGCTAGTGTTTTCACAGAGACTTCCTAGAACACCAGAAGCCTTTTTAAATTGCTTTTTTCTTGATTCAGCATTTCTAATGAAACCTTTTTCCATTTTCCAGAGCTCTGCTAAGGTTGGTTCTGACAGTTTCTGCTTGCTTCTTGATGTTGCTGTTGAGGGGTAGGCCTTCAGAGCTGCCAAGTCTGTCGTCTCACTGATGCCAGTCTGTCTCTAATGCTGTGATTTTTTTAATACTCCAATTTGTGGAAACTATAATGGCACATATGAGAATAATTGCAGGACACAGTCCTTGAAATATAATTCCTTTCTTTCTTGATCCTATATTCTTGTCAAGTATTCAACTCCCATATTTCACTTCGGTGTTGATTGCTGCGTGAAATAATGCACTTTAACTTAAAACTGCCTTTCTAATTGAGAGTCCCCATTTCATAAAATTAAATAGCATCCAATTTTACCAATTGTATACAGTCAATAATTTAAATTAAATATACTCTTGTATATTATTTCAAACTACCATTGAAATGTATAGCCTATTTTTGGAAATGCCCTCCTGCACGGTCTGAAATGCTGTACAGTATTTCCTCTCTTCCTTCACTTTTCTCCTACTTCATTCACCACTCCTAACCTCATGGGCCTATCACCCTGAAAGAAAATATAACTAGGAAGCTGAAGCCAAGTTTAGATGTATGACTGAAAATATCTTGTCTGCTATTTAATGAGAGCAACTCACTTCCAGACAAAGAATTATTACATATCATGAGGATGTAGTTGTCTTGCAGCCAAAGTAGAATAGAGGTCAAAGAACATAAAATTAAGACTATATAATCATCATGTTCCCTGGGTGTAGAAGTAAAGCTGAGCCATGAGCTAAAAAACCTTAAATAATAAGGTAAGGAATCTTCCAACTTGCAACATATAATATCATTTGTGTCAAAATGATCAATCTCAACAACATAATCCTGACTAGAAATAAAATGCCAAGTGTTAGAAAACACCCAAAGGCAACTTGGGCTTGCAGTGGTCTGACACTTATGGGAATTTCCCAGCCAAATTTAGGAAGCCATTATGATTATCCCAGCATATTCTGAAATCAATTCTTGGACTATCACCTCAAGGATATATTTTCTGTGGGCATTTTCTCTGTCTGTTTTGCTTCATTGGGAGCTAGGTCAGCACTGAAGGCCTTTCTTTCATGGTGCTTACCATGTGCTGTAGGACTGATGGTATTACTTTTCTGCTCTTTACCCAAATGTGGCAGGAAGTTTTGTTTCGATTCTCTTGATGCTTCTAGTTCTATTTTGTATTGAGGTTACTAGCTTTTGTCTACTTTTTTCATATTTCTCTTTCTCTCATCTTCTTTTTGGAAAACATATGAAGTAAGCATTCTCTCTGTCTTTCTCTCCCTCTCTCCCTCTCTCTCATATACACTCATGTACACACACACACACACACACACACACACACAAACTCACTTGGAAATCAGTAGTTCTTGTCCAAGCCCCACTTTGACTTATTTGTTTGCAAGCCTGATAAGCCGTCTCATGGCCAGAGATTCATCCACAATAAACTTAAATACCTATTTCACAACAATTTGCTGGAAATAAAGTAAGAGCCTTTTTAGAAAAAAATCCATGAAAAGTGCATGGTAGAATTTTAGTTTTGTTCCTATATATCTTTCAAGGGTTAGTGTCACAAAAACCTTTAAATTAATAAACAAAACCTGGTATTTCAAATGTCTGCTTCCTAAAACTATCCTAGATATAATCCTTTATCTGTGGAGGATCATGTCCAATTTCCACTTAATTATCTGATAACAAAATGCTTCTTTTGCTCATTCCTATTATATATTAAATGTTAACCTTATTTTACTTAAATTGTTAAGGCAATGATATATCTGATATATGTGACCTCCTTTAGAAACTTTAGCATTTATTTCACTATCTGTGGGGAATAAGAGGGATCACAATTCATCTCTCTAGTTCCTGGGAGGTGGGAGTAGCAGGCAGGTAGCACCATAACTTGATCAAGTTACCAAGACAGCACCAGATTTTCCTGAGGGCAGGAGACCACAATAGAGAAAACATTCAAATGATGCCTTGATGCCTGTGTGGAGGAAGCCAACAGAATACTTCCGTTTTGGAAGTTCTCTCTGAGACAGTGTTTCTGACCACCAGCTGTCTCCTGCAGCCAGTATTTAATTTGCTTCTGAATAAATGATACCCTCTCAAGTTATGAAGCAGGATCCTGAGATCCCTGTTTTCACTTTTTTTGTTTTTTGTTTTTTTTCCTATTTTCCCACCCTCTTGCTAGACCCCTTTTGCTGCCAAGTTTGCTTTTAAGCTCTCTTTAAATGAATGTTTGAATTTTTCATGTGGATCACAGAAAAAATGTAAAACCATAAATATATCTATTCTTATATCAAAACACATCTAACAATGGTTTGGGCATCATAGTTTAAAAATCAACATTGAAATATAAAATTTTTAGTCAAGAAGTAAAGATCACAGCCATCCAATCAATGCTATAAAATATCAAGTAAAAAAAACCTAAATTCCAATTTCTGATTCTATTAAAAATTTGGAATTATAAGAGCAATTTCAATTCTCCTAAAAATACAGGGTTTCCCTAGTTCTTTCTATAATTACTCTGGAAAATATTGTTTTGATTGAAATATTTTATGTGAATATTTTCATAGGGAAAGAGATTTTAAAAATTTATGCCCAATATAGTTTGGTTCTCAGCAACAAAGATTTTCTAGATCTTCAAATAGGATTTCATTACACCACAGTGATCCATCTATAAAAATAAAGTTGATAATATATATTATTTATTTTGTTCCTTCAACTTGATTTCCATAATTCTATGTACAGCTAGGAAACACAGAGATGACAAAAACTATGCTGACTAACCTTGAAAATGTTCTCATAATACACAGTACACTAGTAACTGAATTCCATTACCAATGTACTTATTGTAAGTTAAGATTGGTGGGGTCAGAGTGACCTTTATTTTGCATATAATGATATATTTCCTACACCAGTCCATTTAGAGCTGCCCCATTTCGCACTGTAGCTTCTTTAGGAATTTTTTGAATGCACGTCACTTAGTAGAACACAAACCTTTTCCAAGGGAAGAGTGTACACATTTAACACAAAATATAGTAAAGAACATGAAAAACTCACCAGTATAAGCATATAATAGTCACAAAACCATGCTCTTGTCATAACTGTCATATATCAGTCATTTAATGTTGAAAAATAGAAAGTGCTCACACTCTATATAAGTAAGTTGTCCAGAGTAACTTCACCCTATAACTGTAATATTTAAGATAATATGTAATTATTTGAGACAATCCCAAATCAACATCTTTTATTTTTCTTCTAAGTTAGATACATTTGAATTCTGAATGAATTTTTAATTAATCACTTTAATTAAATCCCATTTTCAGATTGTCTTAGTTTTTTCAAACAGTTTTTATTCAAACTAAATACCTACCTAATTGTAAAAAAATAATAATCCTTTGATTTTTAATACTCTGGAATGAATTACTTAAATGATTCAAAGATACCTGTTTAAAAGATAAACTGTTTAATGATAATATATTTTTAAGAACCAATATTACAGATTCACAAAATTGTTTTCTTAATAAATTTTAATTTTCTTATCTTTGGGTTTTCTTTATTTGTTGAGTAGTTTTCTAAAAAGAAGAGTGAGAAACTCTTTGTGAACTTGAATCTAATTTCAAAGAACCAACAATTTTTATAAGGCTAATAACTCAAAGGGATGCAGGGAGCCTTGCATCAATGTTTCTTTCCTTTTTTGGTGATATGTTACTGTAGAAACATTCAAGAAATTCCTAGGCTAAAACAACATACCAAATGAGACAGAAATAAAAGTGTTCTCCCTGGCACTCCTCAAGTTTTAAAATGGATTAAAGACAATCTAAATGTGCTTATTTTATTGCCACATAAAACATCAAACAGATTTTATCAGCAAAAGCTTAAAAGCAAGAAACAGCAAGGCTGATGTTTTGAAGATGTTGATATAGGAAACAAAGTAGAATTTCAAGTCCGTAATAGAAAATATTGTGTGCGTGGGGGAGGCTGGGTATTACATCTTGAAATTTGATAGGTGGGTTTGGTTCTGTAACATATCTCAAACTAGTATTTTAGAGTTGGAATAGATTTTAGATTCCATTCCTTATTTTATTATAATCTTTAAAAATAGTAAAAGAAATACAACAGTTAAAAACTGGGAAACGACCAAAACATCCACTACCCCAAATTATTTTTATTTCGCATATTGTTTTTACTAGTTCTGTATATGTACTCCTATAAACACATTATTCATTCATTCCACAAATGATTATTTTGTGTCTGTATATCCCATGTAGGGAATTGAAATCATGAGTAAAACAGACCCTGCCACTGCTCCTGAAGAATATAGAGATTAAGGAAATCATGACATTTTATAAATAGCAATAGTTAATTAATGAAGCATAATCAGTTTTCTACAATCCTTTCCAATCTTTTTAAAATAATATTTGTTGGCTGCCATTAAGTTAATGAAATATAACATACTCATACCTCTACCACCCTCTAATTATGCTTTCATTTTTTTCTAATGAGGAAACTGAGGCCTATGGGGAATAAAAAGTATAAATTGAAAATGGAGTCAGTCACTTGATAATGTGCCCCCTATTGGAATATAGATATGCCAGACAAATGAAGGGATCTCTATATTCTGGTCTCATAATTTTGCAATAATATACCTATCTACTCAAGAGGGGATCCAGAAGAGGGTTCTCCGATGTGTGCCTGAGAGGGAGTGAAGAGACGATTGTGCTCCTGGTAGAGTAAGGAATTGTGGATGCACAGGGAGATAAGAGGCAAATATCTCACATTTCACAATATTTTGTAAGCCCAACCATATTACCTCGAAATACTCATTCACATTCTCTAAAGCTACGTAGAAATCTGAATTATCTCAGAGGGAACTGAAAACAGTACTATATTTTCTTTTAATACACATCACTAGGAAGGATGGAAATGGTGGTGGGAATAAAGCAAGCCTATTTTAGAATGCACTCTTTCATTTCTATTTTCTCACTCAATCCCTACTACAACCCTATGGGTTGGGTATACTTATCCTCATTTTATAAATGATCAAAATTAGGTTGAGTGGTTAAGAACATTGTCCGAGATTAAAAGGAGCAAAAATTTAAACCCTGATGTATCTTATTCCATCTGCCTAAGAATTGAGGTATTATATATAAATACTTGAAAATTATCTGTAGGCCAATTGTTAAATCAGTACATTTTTCCTTCAGTAATGAGGCAGAAGTTGTTTGCATTTCTAGTCAATAGATTTTAGACCTGCATTAAATGCTGTGACATTAGAGTGACTCATCAGATTATTACTAAAATCCAATTACAATAATTTATTCCACACCTTTATGTTGTGGGACTTTGTTTCAAAATCTAGTTTTGTAAGAGATGAAAAGGAAGCTATGCTAAAATAAATAATGTAGAAATCATCACAAAAATATCTTGTTTTTATAAGCTAGTTACAGAATACACTTCAATACATCCTTAGAAATAATAATACCTTACATAATCTTTATTCGGCAAAGCACTTTGACATAGTTGGCATATTTGACAATTACTTAACGATATACCTGGAGACTAGTCTAGCACAGACCCTCTGGATTCTTATACCACCTACGGTACAGTGAAAATACACGTACAAAACAAGATAATGCTTGAAAACAACAGGAATTAAGACTCTCTATGTCCCTTTGATGAAGAGTTCAGTAGATGTCAGCATAGGAACCTTAAAATTTACAAAAAGTTTATTATTGCCCTAACATATATTAAAGCTATAACAATCAAAATATTATGGTACCAATGCAATAATAGAAAAACAGATCAGTGGGACAGAATATAAAGTCAGCAAATGGTTGCAAGAACAAGTACGGGTTTAGAATTAATCAAAACTGTTATTTCAGATAAATGACAAAGGTATTAACTTTTCAATAAATTTTGTTGAATCAATTGTCTAACCATTAAAGAAAAGAAAGTTAGATTCTTATCTCACACCAAAATAAATCCCAGATATAGTACAGATGTGAAGACTGTCAAATGAAGCCATACAAATCTAATGCATAGCATGAATATGTGATCTTCAGGTAGATGCTTTCCAAGCATCCTTTAAAAAGATAGAAACCAGAAAGTATGAGTTAGAACAGATCTCATCGGCTGGTCTGGATTCAATGAGAAAGTAAGAGTGTGTGGATTCTTGGTTCCTCAGAGGCATGCATGCAGTTAGGTGGCCAGTACCCCTATGCCAGTTCAGAGGCATAGAATCATCCCTCTTGACATTTGATGTGAGTGGATAGGAGCAAGGTTACATCAGAACTCAAGGATCCACCCTGTTTTGTGTAGCTGTGCTTAAGCACATTTGTTACTGTGTCATCAGCCCTATGGAGAGCATGACCATGGCCTACCACAAAGGAAATACTGATGTATTTGAAATAAATGGGAATATTAAAAACCTTCACGCATCAAAATTTCTAAACAATAAAAATTGGAAATATTTCTAAAGTTGCTGTGTGTTTCAAGAGTAAAAGTCCCACCATAATTGACAGAACTTACTCATGCAATCTGAAGTTCACAATCCAAGAGATTTTTGTTTTATTCCTTTAGACAAACATCGTGAGCCTTTTATGGATTTTCAATATACTACATCCCCCACCTTGTTCTTATTGATAAATGCTGTGGCTCTTTTGTGTTCAAATGCATATTTAACCCTCTTTCAAAGACGCCACATCAGTTTCCTTACAAAGAGCCTCTTTGAAATTTGCTAATTTGTAAGGTCCACCTTCCTCTTCTGTGCTGAGCATCAGGGTGTCTCATTTTCCCTGTATGTTCACATGAGCCTCCTCTTCCCCTGCTGGTCACAAGACAAATCTTGGAGAAAATCAGTTATGAAAGAATGGTGAAATTTTTGAAATGCCAAAGAACTAGGGTACAATGGTTTCCAGTAACAGTCTGTTATTCCTTCGTTTGTCTGTCTTCCTTCCTTTGTTGTTCTAATAAACAATAAAGTCTGATTTTAAATTGAGTTGTTAAGTTTTTTTGGTTGTTTGTTTGTTTGTATGTTTGTTTCATAACCATACGTCTTCCATGATCTCTGACTTTTAAATGTTATTATTACTCTTTCATGCCTCAAGTCCCAGAACCTGGAGCCATACTCAACTTTTCTCTCACCTACCACATGAAATCCTTCAGCAGATCTTATCAGCTCTGACTTGCAGAATCTATCCAGAACACAGCTACTTTTCACCACTTCCACCATTTCCACCTTGGTATAAGCCACTATCTTCTCTTGTCTGGACTCAAATAGCTTCCCGATTGATTTTTCTGCTCCTTGTACTGACTGTGACAGTCAAGATAACCTTTATTAGCACGTCATTTGCCTTCACAAAATCTCCAGAGGTTTCCCACAAATGTTTACAAGGCCCTAAATGATTTGGTTTATCACCAAGATCCAAGATCCAGTTACTCTCATTTCTTTGCTATTTATAAAAAATGGCAAACATCCTTCTTGCCTTTGATGATCTAGTTGCTCTTCTGAAAAGATCTTCTATGTCAGGGGTTTTCAAAGTGTGGTCTCTGGGCAAGTGACTTCAGCATGACCTGGGGGCTTGCTTGAAATGCAAATTCTCAGGCCCCACTGCAGAACTAACGAATCAGAAACTCTGGTGATCTGACCCAGAAATGTATGTTTTAAACAGCCTTCCAGGTGATTCTGATGCACACTCAAGTTTAAGAACATGTGCTCTTAATATTCTTAAGGCTACTGTCCCAATTCATTCCAGTCTTTACTCAGGTGACAAACCATCATTGTGCTCTTCCTGACCACCAGCCTCAATTAGTACCCCTGTTACTCTCAAACAAGTTATCTTGATATACTTTTTTTCTAACCCTTACCATTACCTAGCAATATATTAAATATTAATTTTTATCTGTTTCTGTCTACTTCAATATGTATTTTGTCCAATGATGTAGTCATAGGATCTAGAATATTACATGCACACAATAGGTGTTTTATATATGTATATAATAAATTAATATATATTGCTATAGACTACATTAATAGAGGGTACGTTAATCAATGGATGGATACATTTGGTAATATCTGGGGTCAACTCATAAAATGATATGGTAGGTAAAACTGAGAAATGGTTTGGGAGAACTAATCCTGAGGAAAGAACCACAAACAATATTTGACTTTCGGGATTAGTAACAAAGACCCCAAATCTTGGGAGTCCAAGAGAGCTTGATTTGAATCTCTAATGTTAGCTCATAGCTTTGGACAGTTCTGTTGACAATTCTTTTATCTATAAAATAAAAGAACTAATTGGATAATTGTGAGAATTAGAATTATGTTATAAAAGTACTTAGAGCAGTCCCTGGGATATTAATATTAGCACAGTCACAATCAATGTGTCCTATATTTGTATCCCATTTTCCAGCTTAAAAGCCTATCAGTTGCTTTAAAGAAAGAAAATAAGTTACCAGAATATGAACTGTCAGGTATTCCTTTTTTAAGGATGGAATTCAGCTTTTATCATTGAAGTGATTGCTGGCTAGATAAGAAGAAGCAAAATGTCTCAAAGCAAATACAATTTTGCCTTGATCTTACAGTTCTCACACTTCTGAAAACCAAAGAGAAGAAGATAAAATTTCTTCTCGTGGTAATAAATTTGGTAATGTATGTTACTTTTACACACAATAAGATCCTTCATAAAATTTAGTGTCTCAAATGCTTGCAAAATTATCTAGTCATAAAACAATAGTTTCAGTGAATATTAATAATAGTTAGAAATAGCATATTGATGTAAATAATTTTACTACACTTTTCTTAAATGCACAGTGTTTTTTAAAATTTTTAAATCTTAATTTTTGATGATGATGTTGAGAGTCTAACCATATTTCTTGACCTACTGCACAATAGTTTTATATACACACAGAGATGGACATATATAAGGTAATTTCTGACATCTTTCCTGAAACTTAAACACATCCCATGTTTTTATTTAGTGAACCTTTATTTCCACAGCTGAAATCAATGAATGGTGGTATTACCTCCACTTGGATGCCTAATGGGCATCTCAACTTTATCATGTTGAAAAGAGATATTTTCTTCCTCTGCAAAACCTGTTCCTTCCTGAGTCTTCCCTATCTTAGAAAATGGAAAAATCACCCATACAGTTTGTGCAGACAAAATAAATAAATAAATAATAGTCATCCTTGAGTCCTCTCTTTTTTCCCAATCCTTATCCAATTTATAACCAAGTCTTGTGTACTCTACTTCAAAAGAACATTTTTAATCATTCCACCTCTTCTCACGATGCTTCCAAGCCATTATCTTCTGGGATTGGGATACTATAAAAGTTTCCAACTGGTCTGTCTGTCTCACTCTTTCCCTTATAATCCATGCTTTTGTATATGATAATATCAAATAGTTATTGAGAATTTACGATATGACCAAACTGTTGCAAACATTCCACTTGTTTATTTTTTTAATTTAATCCTCGAAACAACACTATTATTAAGTCTATTATTCCCATTTTACATAGGTGGAAGCTGAAGTATGTAGAAGTCAAGTAATTGTCCAAATTAAAGAATCAGTTTTTCAAACTAAGGCAGTCTAATTCCAATGCCCATCCTATTAAGCATTATACCAACAGCCTCCTCTCATAGTAATTCCATTCTAAAATATCTCCAATGGCTCCCCTATGACTATTAATAAAATCCAATCCTTACAATGATGTAAAAAAGTGAGCATATCTTTCATAATGCCAAGCACACAATAAATGCTTAATAAATGTGATTGTCATCCCCACCTCAAAGATTGCTGTGTTATTCCCAAAGATTATTGGAGAAGATGTTTGTTAAATGTTCTGTGAATTGAAAATCTTGGCAAGTCATATATTGGACCCACAGGGATAAAGGTGGTTGTTCAAGTTCCTCATGGTTTTGTTATGGAAAACGAGATATAAGAATTATTACTGGTGCAAGTAGGGTTATGGTTTTTAAAAGGCCTCTCAGAGCTTTATCTAATAGAGGTTCTCTGCTTTCTTTGGGATCTGGTTGGATGGTTAGTAATGTGACATGTAAGGTAGGTGTTGTAGGTGGAGAATCTCAAACACATACAAATGCCTCATAGTACAAATTTTGTCCAACAACACAAAATGGATTTGAAGCATACCCTTTAAACTTAAAAAAAAAAAAAAAAAGGAACATCTTCAAAAATATCTAGGAAGAAAGGGGTAAAATGATTGCTCATAACCTTTAGCCTTATATATGTAAGTTGTTCTTTAGAGTGCTGTTTTATTGTTCTATTTAAATAAAAACTGTGCATGCAGCACACATCTTAAAGCTTTAAATAAATTCACTTGCATATTGATTGCATCTGCCACCAAACTAAACTAATTTTATTAGACATAAGTTTTCCAAAATAAGCAATTTTGAAACAACTCCTAAAGTTTAAGGAAAGACTCCTGAATTTTTGTTGTTGTTTCAAGAGCCCCTGTAATCTAATTAATTGGCTGGAATACCTTTAAATCTGTAGAGTGTTAACTAGAGGATTAAGTCAATCCAACTGCCGCCTAGAACTGAAATCCACAGAGCTCTCCATGGTCCTGCCCACCGTATGCTTGATACATCTCATCTCAGACAACAAAAACTGACATTTGTCTGGCCCCTTGAGGATATATTGAATATTACTGCCTTGATTTAACTATCATGTCTACCCCCACCTAGCTGCCTTAAATTCCAGTTCATTCATCTGGTTCACATAAGGTATCTTCAAGTAATTTAATCAGTATACTCTTAATATTATGTAATCTACTGAATTAATAAAATGTGAAGATATTCTGCCAAAATGTTAAGAGAGTGTTAATTTTGTGTGTTTGTAGCTCTGTGGTAGATAATGGATTTCTCCTTTCCCTGCTGGCTTAGGAGTCAGGTTTCTTATGTCTTTTACATCAATAACCTTTTGTTCACTTGCTTCCAGAATTGTGTGATTCTTGTATCCTCTCCCATTCTCTTTGTCTTTGATGATTTTTTCTTAGAACAAATTCTTCTCCTGTATGACATTTTAGTGGGGTTGCTATAGGGAATAAACCTTTAGTCAGAAGTTTTGTTGTAAATATTTAAGTAAGAATAACCTACTCAAAATAGATATTATTCATAAATTAAGATAGTAAAATATGTATGTGAAATATTATAATTGCGTTTGGCATTCATTATATACTGCAAAGTTTTGTTTCATAATTCACATTAGTTCTTCCGCAATCCAATATAGCTAATTTTCTTGCCTAATTTTTTCAGTAGTTAAAATTCCATCCTAAATGGGGAAGTTGGAAGAAGGGTATAAATTCAGTGGTCAAAAAATTGGTTGCTATCTAGTACAACTTTATCTAATACCTTACCCTTTCTGTATTATTGACATCAAGGTTACTCCCAGAAGAAAAATAATTAAAACAAGATTGAGTTGATGATTTTCCATCCCCAAACAGTGTGTGATAAATATTTATTGAGAGTATTACTCAAAGGGATAAAACTTTTTGTAATTCTTGATGTTTATTTTGTGCAAAAAGTTATTTTCAGAGTTGTGAGAGACAAAGTTAAAAAAATCTTGTAGTCAGACTGAAGGGGCAGTCATTATATGTTGTTCATTATTATAGTATATAGTCTATTTGGCTCAATCTGGGATGTATTTGAATGATTTGGTGATCTAATTGTAGAGTTTGTTTGGATTTCTCCTTAAGTTTTTCTTGTAATTATTTTCACAGATAAATGCTTGCAAGAATAACACACAGTACAGTAACAGACATTTAAATCAACAAACTTGAGAGATTGTGCCATTTATTTTCATGACATAGTTTGATCTTAGCTAGAAGCTATCTTCCTTAAAAGAGGCATAATTTAATTTTGAAATTTTACATAGTCAGCCTACAGACTAACAGTTGTGAAAAGCATGAGAATTCTGTTTCTCAAAAGAATAAAGAAAATTCTTTCAAAACTGCAGTGGCAATTTCACTGTAATAAGATAATTCATTTTGGCCGTTAAAAGTTTAAATGATTTTAATTATTTTTAAATAATTAGATAACAATATGATTTGTAGTAATAATTATCAGAAATAATAAAAGTACAACAATTAGAATTATATATAAACTTGTGTAGTATATTCATGTATACTCTTGTATACTTGTAGAGAGGTAGAGAAAGGGAGAGAGAAAAATAAATGGGTTATTAATGAAAAGCCTATTTTGCTGTATGTCAGGAAGCCAGGAGAGTGGGGAAAGACAGAAAAGGAGAAAGAAGTGGTAATATAGGTACTCTCATGAGTTACTAGCAAACCAAGTATTTTAGAAAAGTCGTGCTATGAAAAAAGTGCCTGGAAACATGCTGCTATTATTTTGACACAGAGGTATTAATGTGATGAAAGCCAAGAAATTATTGAGATCTTATTTGGAAAATCACATTGCATATTGCATATTATTTTTAAAAGGAAAAAAAATGTTTTTTTCCTTTTGGATTCTCAAAATATTTTTTGTTAACCCCATTAAAGAATCATGGTTTGAAGCTCTATTAAAAAGTTAAACTTAATTATATTTTCTAATATCATAATCAAGATTAGAGACTTTTGACACATTTGCTCCCCTGGTTTGCCAAAAAAATATGGTTCCAGGGTTTTTAACAAGAATTTCCACGAAGATGAGAGTGTTCTAACATATTGGAACAATTTTGTTCACTTTTCTTTTCCATCCACATTGATTCAAGGAAATCTGGGTTAGAATGAAATTTTTAAATCCTCACATTTAGATTTACTGAACTGCTCAAGGTCTGTCTAAGGACAAGGACAATTTTGGCTCTAACAGTGACTTCTGAAAAGCATCCAGGAAAACACTCAGAAACAAAATGGTGTGTTATAAAGTTCCCCAAGATGGCTCAGTTCATCCTACTTTATATAACTATGTATCTTCACACCAGCATTCCTGTGGTTTCATGAATGAGAAAACATTGAGGGGGAAGATGTGTGGCGACACCAGCATTTCTATCAGAAGAGTAATTTTCTGTGCAAGACAGTTAAATTTCTATAAAATTAGGCCACTTGATGAATTCTTCAAAATTTCTAATTCCAAAACAGCACATCCTAAGTTGTCTTTATTTAAACAAATAAACTTAAACTGCATTTTTACGATTTTTTACAAGACATTATAGACAGTATTTATAGCTAACAAGCACAATCTAGTTGTGAGTGGGTCCATTTTCGAATCTCAGTTTTACTATGTGCTCTCCAATGTTTTACCTCCAAGTTCAGAGCAAATGAAACCATCCAAAGTGTCCTGTGTTTCTTTCTTTCCCAAAGTACCCATTGATATTACCCCCGACACCATGTATAATAATGCTAAATTAAAGTAAAAATTCATTATGTGTTACTCTCATCAATTAGTCAACATTCTTCATTGAGTGTATTCATGCCTTGCCACATATTTAGAAAATTTGGAAAATGAGTCACTGACTGGTTTCCTATCTTTGGTAGTCTTGAATTCCACACTGTGAAGGTAGGCAGATGGGAGAGTAAAAGAGCACTTCAGTGAGTAAAAATAAGGAGATGAATGTCAAAGAAATCTAACAGTATGTTAATGGCTACCCGAGTTTGGAGATATGTATGTGTGTGTGTGTGTGTGTGTGTGTGTGTGTGTGTGTATATATATATATATATTTTTTTTTTAATAACTATTTCTGAAGAGTGTGTAAATGTCATGGACATCTGAAAAAGAACCTTGAGGTCATGTCTGTACCTGCATTATAGGTACTGCTCAAGATTATTATGAAATGTTATTTATTTTTCCTTTATTTCTGTCACTCTTTTGCCATTGAAAAATAATAGACATAAGTATAAAGGAATTAAAAAACTGAAATTAAAATCTGAATAATGCACTATATAGGGCATTTAAATACCACTTCTATGCCTCAGGCCAGGAATTTAAAAGGGAGCTGATAACTAGACAAAGGAAAAGAAGAGGTTAAATTGGGAAGGGGAGAAACTAATAAAATTACCCCCCAAAGTTGAAAAATTAGTGCCAATGTTTTACAATGTTTGTTTTCATTTTTCATTTTGTTTTTGTCCATGGGGTAAGAAAATGGAACGCTGCAAGCAAATAAGTTCATATTTAGAAGAGTGTATTAAAGCCCCAAATGCTTTCTGCTTCCCCATGTTCTAGACTGTACAAAGCTGAAACCCGGGACTTCCTTCTTTTCTCAGGCTTCCTGCCTAAGAGGGATAGAGTAGCTGGGCCTAGCAAGGCACAATAAGATTGTGAGTGGGAAGTGCTTTGAGTTCTTTAGAGAGTTATGTTTTATAAATACTGTTATTATTGAAGCTATTATTAAAGGCTGATCCCTGGTTTTAGCTGATGCATTTCTGGAGACAGGGGGTGGGCAGCAACCCACTTTACCACCCTGCCAGAGACACTTAACCTCCTCTTTACTTTCTTCCATGCACTGTATCGCAATTCTATTGTTTTCAGTTTCCTGGTTCTCAAGGAGCTCACCCTCCCCGTTTCTCACTGAAGGTCAATTCCCAGAGAAGGAGACAGTCAGGCAGGAAATCTCGGAAGAGCAAATCAAAGTAGCAATTTTAGTAAAAATAGCTGGATTTAGCCCATGATAAAATGGCTTTTCACGGTGTTTGCCTCATGCACACACTCATTACTGTATGTCTCTCCCACACACTGCGGGAGCCCAAAGGTGTCAGCTGGCAAGGAGATTAAATTTCCCTCAGGCATTGTTGCAAATCTTCTAGCTGCCTCTTAAACCCCAGCCTTGGACTATGTGATGAGCAAGTATCAGTCGCAGTCTGTCTTAATCTATTCACAAAGAATTTGGCACGTGTGCAGTCTCTACATATCCAAAGCAGCCCATTTTAGAGAAACATTTGTGGATTTTTTCCTTTCTCTCTTTAAAAGAAGTGTTTGAAATTACATTTATGATGTCCAAAATTTATTGTCCTTGCAAACATATGGTAATTGTAACTTGCACCTAGGAGGGTTCCCAGAATCATTATTGAAAAACGTATGGATATTGGAAAAATATGCCTGTAAATTTGGGTGCCCACAAGAAACTCTGAAATGAGAAATTCCCTACTAAAGACTGGAGATTGATGTTGAATTCTGCTGTGTTTACCACAGTGCAGTGTGATAAATTGGGTATTTTCTAAGTTTCAGAAACTTTAGACTATTATTTCAAACATCAGCCAAAAATATGTGAAATTAGTCTTTTCATGCAAGTTGAGCAATAAGGTATAAAATAGTTCTAATAGCAGCCTTTTAATAATGAATTCGTAGGTCCAAGTGAACAGGATTTATAAAGATTATCTGCCCAGCCCGCCTAAATTCACAGATGAAGGAACTGATGATGACCAAAAAGATGAAGTCCCTTCTAAATGTCACATAGCTAGTGGCAGAACAAGACCAAAATCAGGTCCCTGGATTCTCCTATCAGTGCTCCTTCCACTGCTGAATTCTATTAGTTTTATCACTCTTGAGAACTGGGAGAGAAATTCCTGAGTGAAAGGGAAAGTCAATGCAAAATTTCATATTGTACTAAAACAACTAAATGCAATAGTTGTTCTAAAGATTCCAGAGCTCTATATTTTCTATATTGTTTTAGATTGATTTATTTTATGACAAAACATATAAGATGATTGTAGATATTTTGAAAATACAAAAAATGTATAGAAAAAATAAATACAGAAAAAAATCTAAAAATAAAATAAACTCTGAGAGAACCACTATTATTTCAATGTAGTTCTTTCTAATTCTCACTCCCTCTTTCATCATAAGTGTGTATGAACATATTTATATACTTATATATTGTGTACGACTATATAAATCAAATTGGGATAATAGTGGAAAAATGATTTTGTATATCAATTCTTTCCCTAGCTTTTTGATCATGAACATTATCGCATAGTGTTGTACATTTGAATTTTTAAAAGTATATAATACATTATATCCCATTTGAGCAAAATTTTGAGCCATCTCCCATTCAAGGTATTGCTTATTTTATATTTAAGCTTTTTTTCTATTTCCAGAAGTGAGGGAACACCCACTGTAATATAAAATCCCTCCAAACTTACGTTTATATTTTATCTTGATTGCTATGGTCATTTCATCTGAGGCCTTTAAATCAATACTGAACTTAAGAGAGAGTGATTGTTCTTCTCTTATAAGAAGCTATAAAGGGCTGTAATGGGGCTTTTATGGCCAATAGGAGCATGAAATGCACATCTTGTAAGATAAATACAAAGAAATTAGGTGTTGAATTTGGAGATATAGCTAGTTCACTGTGCTAATAAACTAGGAAAAAGAGAAGGTTTAAAAAGTTACAAAACAAACTTAGATTTTGATTATGCAAACTGAAGAGAGTGGTATTTATCGTGTCAACAAACATGTGATTGCCTAGCTTCAATATGCCAAGCATGGTGTTAGGTAGTGGGAACACAGAGGTATATTACACATGATTCCAGTACTCAAATAATTCACACCCAAATAGGATATACTAAAATATACACAAGTGACTACTACAAAGTTATACAATATAATAGTGATATTGTGGGTATATAAAAAGCTATATGGACTCAGAGGAATGAGCAACTAATTTTGACCCACGTTTGAAGAAGGATATGTGACAACTTCCCAAAAAGAAATAGTTGAAAAGTACCTCTAGGGTAAGCGGTGGAATACTCCTATATGAATTTTTTAGAGACGGATAATAGGTGGTGTGTTAAAGGAATGACAAAAATTTAATGAACATAGACCATATGTCAGTCATTATTCCCAGCAGCGTAGAAGACAGTCTTGAGTCGGACTCTCAAAGTAAATTTTGCACCTAGAAATATGTCTGAGAGTAGTCATTAGCATATAATGAAATTAATTATAAATTAATTTAAAACCACACTAGGTAAGATCATCCGGGGAGTGAGGAAAAACAAACAAAAGATGTAGAAAATTTGAGCACTGGTGCTCCACAACATATAAAGGTTAAGAAGAGAAGGTCGGGCTGCTGAAGGAGACTGAGAAGAAATAGCCAATAAGTTAGGAGGAAAATGTTGAGAGTAAAGAGTTCCAGAAAACAGATGAAGAAAGTGTTTCAAGAAGGAGGCCATGATGAACCAAGTCACATGTAAGTATATCAAGTGAGACAAGGACTGAGACTTGATCATTGGATTTAGCAATGATTAGGTTATTGGTGACCCAAAGAATTATTTGGGTGGAATGTGAATATGTTTAACTAAAATTATCTGCCAGATGAATCTTGATCTCTTAAGAAGACAGAAATCGTGCTGCACCAAATGATATTGAAAATGTGGATAAGAAGAGAAAAGGTGTTTAATATGGGATTTGATAATTTAATAAACATTAAGAAACTGTATAAGATGGGAGGTGGGTACAAAATGGGGCTGAGTCACAAGGATATTGCAATCACAAGACAATCATTATCAGAGATCAAGGGATCTGGGGATATGGAGGTACAGAACGGGTCAGATACAAGGTTTTTCATACAGACTCCAAACAGGGGAGAGTAGAGTGGTTACCATTTCAATAGAGATGTTCATGTACAAGAGTAAGATCAATCTGGAATAATCATCATAATAGGGGTTCTGAGTTAGAAATGACTGTATACAAAGGTAAGATCTGTCTGGAATAATCATCACAATCGCAGGGTTTTAGTTGGAAATGTACATAGATACAAAGGGTGAGATTAGTCTACCAGATTCAGTAATTTCTGATATAACCTTTGGCTATTTTATATAATACTGGAAGTGAAAAGGCATCTATATAATGATTCAGTACTCATAATTGTTTGTTAATTCTTGACCTTCAGTTACTTACCAGGGGGAAGTAGGGGATTCTGATGCAGATAATAGGAGGATAAGAAGATAAGGTAATTCTCTTCTGATGGCTTCCATTTGCTCATGAAATAAGAAAGGAGATCATCACATGAGAATGAGGAGAAAGGGATGTTGACATTTTAAGGAGAGATGAGAAGGTGAAAAATAATATCTTCTTTGTCATTAATATCTAATTTATTGGATTCTGATCCTGAAGTTTGAGCTTGTGAATTGCCTGGGAAATATGATAAGATCATAAGAGTTGCTTGAGACCACTTGACAGATAATATGTTGGAGAAACATAATTTAGGTTCAGGTAGTGAATAGCATTTAAAAAATGTTTGAAACCAAAGAGGATGCATAGATGATTTTGAACAAGTGAAGACAAGATTAGATTACCTCTGGTTAGAAACATGTTGTTGCTTCAGAATAATTTTGTGACAACAATTTGCTCTCAAAGCATAATTATTCAATCTTCTCTGTAAAACATTCATTAGTGATTATCACCATAACAGAAAGAAGGGAATAATTTGTATAAATGTATACCTAATAATTACTTTTGTTAAGATGGTTCCTTAATAACTTAGGAGCCATATAAACTAGTGTTTCATTGTTTTTGCATATTATTTCCTCATAGTCTCCCATGAACACATTTGAAAATACAAATATTTGGAAACAAATTAAGTCCTCTCTTTCATGAAATGTGTTTCAAAATACTGTTTTTTAAATCACAAAAATAATATGAGATCATGGTTAAGAATTTGGAAAATACAAAAAATTACAATGCAGATAAAATGATCTATAATCCTCAAACCCAGAAATAGTCAGTGTAATAATTATAGTATATATCCTTATATGAAAAGACCATCATTTATTTATATAATTTATATAGGTTATTTACAGATACAAATTGCATTTTAAAAGGAATTTGCTGAAAACCATTGGGGGAGGTGTTGGCTGCATAATTTCAAACTAAGAGCAGATACTTTTGAAAAATACAATAAATTATAAATATAAAGGAATGTAAAATATGACACCAGCACTGAAAGTTTCAAAAGATTTCATTAGGGTCTCCCAGAATTCAGTTCAACTCCCCTCCCCTCCTCCACTTTAAGTCTCCATCATGACCTGGACCTAAATGAGGACCCAGGCCTTGATTCTATCTGAATCATAATAAAACATATATTGCATTACTTTGGGAAATGTAAAATCAAATAAAACCAGGTCAGGTTAACCATATGGCAGTGCTTTTAAAGCTTGCTGCAAGGCCTTTTATCAGTACAAGCTTATTATTGTGGCAAGGCAAGGTTTTCTGAGTCAGAAAACGTGCATGAATTTGGCCAAGGTTTTGATATTTTTAAGAGTCTTTTAAAGTTAAATATTGTATTCAAAATACAGAAGAATTGGCAAAAAATAATAATAATAATAACATCTGAAACTATCCTCTTTCTTCAAAAAGTAATTACTAAATCCACAGGATTTGAGAAAAATAGGTTTAGGAAAAATAGATTCCCATCAAAATCACTTATCCTCAAGGTAACTATGTCCATGTTTAAAATCCTAAGACAAGAAAAACCCGTAAGGTTTCCTGTACTTTTTGGCCTTATGGTGAAATCTGATAGAATAACAAGGCAATCTATTTTCTTTGTGGTGTTTTCTCCCTCACTTATCAAAATCACTGACTCATGAAACACAGATATAGTAAGATCAACATGTGCCTGGAGAAAAAAAATGAGTTCAGTGAGTTGCCTGAGAGTCAAATAATGAGTTCAACTTAATTGAATCTTGCCTGATCATCACTAAAACTGAGAAGATTAATAGCCAAGAATAAAGAAAATGAACTATAGGAACTCTGTGAAAAGAAATACCATTCCCTTTCTTTTCCAGATAGCATCCTCCTAGATTATAACACACACTTGGGTCTTGTCACAGGATTGGCTAAAGCAGAATGAAATAGAAGGCCTTAGGCAAACTGAAGAGTGATGGAATGACAAAGTCACTTGTCAAAAGATGTGTATATATGTGCAAAAATCAAGTAATAGGGAGAGTTTGTGATTGTAGTAGACTGTAAAAGAATGTTAGAATTTTGAGCTAAGTTTCTACAGGAAGCCAGCAGAATGATTTTCTCCAGTAGAGACCAGCCACAGAGAAAAAGGTAGGGTTTTATTCCTTCAACAAACCAACAGAATAAGCTTTGTCTCCATTTTTGAGGGGGCACATATGGTGGACAGAGACTTCTGCAAACTTACAAGTACTCAAAGAAACAAAAGTTTTAGATGTAGATTAAATATTGATAACATTTTAAAGTAGAGGTTTGATAGACTATATTTTCACAATCCAATTAATTTGGAAATATTTTTTAAAAACCTTAACCTCTTGGAAATTAAGAAACAAATTTATAAATAACCCCAGTATCAAAAAGGAAACACAACGTGCAATTTTAAAATATCTAGAAAACATTTAAAAGAATAAATAATGGTTCATGCTTCATATCAAATCCTAAGGATATGGAGAAAATAGTAATCAGTTTTTAGTTTTAAAGATAAAATATAAAAAATAAGCTAAAATAAATTAAGAGGAAATTAATAAAGGTAAAAATAGAAATAATTAGAAATAGAAAAAGAGCAAATAGAAAAATGTTTCTTTGAATATTGCAATTAATATGTTTAATATATAAATTTCTTAGGGATCTGATTAAGGAAAAGAGAGACATAGCAAATTAACACATTAGTAAATAATTTTTAAAAGAGCTTAATCTGATACTGGCAAAATTAATACAGAGGAGAATATTTCATACAAATCTATTTGAAAACCTAAAGGAAATAGATGATTTCTTAGCAAAATATAAATGATCACAATTAATCCAAGAAGTAAAAATCTTGATTTAGGTCAATTTCCATGAAGAATTTGGAAACATGATTGAAAATAAAATATTGGAAGAGAGACTAGGACAAGATGGGTTCACAGCTGAATTTTATTTAACTTTTATAGAACAGATCATTCCAAAGTTGATAAAGCTTTTCCAGGCAAAGTCTTCATTTTATAAAGTAAACATAAATTCAGATTCAAAACTTGGTAAAGTGAAAAAAAAGAAAGTTATGTACCTGTCTCTGTTATGAACTTAGAGGTAGAAATTATAAAAAGTCTTCAGATAGAATCCAACAAAGTTCCCACAGATTTTTACAATATTATCAGAGTGGGTTGATTTCAGGAATATGAATGAGTGAAATGGCAAGAAATTGAGAAATGTGATTTATTAAATATATCAAACAAATAAAAGAGAAAAGGCATGATCTATACATTTGCTAAAATCAAGCAACAGTTCCCAATAAAAATAGGCAAAGAAGGAAACTACATCAATATGATAGACAACTTATTAAGATACAACAAATACTATGATCTAATGATGTGACACTAAAATGATTTAATTTAAAATCAGCAATTAGGTAATTAGGCAGAGTTGCCTCAGACCCATATTAGGTAACATTGGCTTGGACACTATAGAAATGTAATGCCAAGTAAAATAAAATGAATAATACAAAATCATAAAAATGAAATAGTCATGTTTCTTTTTACAAACACACACACACATTTTAAAATAGAAAATCTATGAATCTCTAGTAAAAATATAAGCCACTAAACAAAAAAAAAAAAAACAACTAAAATTAATAAGAAAATATTTGGTGCTAGAGTGATAAATGGGACTCTTATTAATTAGCTCCTTACCAGTATCAGGTTCATTGAGAGGCTGAACATCTAGAAATACAATGTGAATAATGTTGGTTCTTATAATTTATACTAAATTAATGACAGACATGGTCTCATCAAATGCTAGCTAAAAGTTTGAAAATATTTTAATCCAATCCTTAACACACTGTGGGAAATCTCTTCTATACATCACAAAGATGACCACAGAGCCTATATTTAAGCATGTCTAACTATAGCAAGCTTCCCATTTCACAGAAAGTATGTTCTGCAATGTGCAGAAATGTCTTCCCATAATGTCTATCTATGAACCCCAGCACTATTCTCTGAAAGACGTTGTAACATATGCTTTAAACAGCTATCCTTTTGCCATCTTTCACTGATATTTAGTCTAATAACAAATCAGACTATCATTTTAAACTATCATAGTGAAAAAATAAACAGTGCTGCTGCTATGTTTGCTAATTATTTTTATCATATGTGAAAAAAAACAGTTGTTGATATTGAACTCTGTGTGTGTAGACCAACTATACCTTGCTTGGCAGGTGGGGCCATTGTCTTCAGGGTCTTCCATACCTGCCTCTTTACTAGGCATCATCCCTTAGTGGTTTATAAGTATGGCTGATCCAGGAAAATTTGAAAATCTTTGTCCATCTCAGTCACTAAGATTTACCATTAGGCAACACAATCGGTACTCAAATGTTCTTCTCTTTCTGTCTTGGGAACTTTGAGATTACATTGTGGAATTAACTTTCCAAATTAACCTAATAGAAAAATAGGATTCTATCTTAATGAATGTCCATAGATGATGATCATCATCATCATTTCCATCACCACCATCATTATCAGTATTCAAATGCTTACTCTTCTCCTAGGGTACTGTAATTTTTAAAAGTGAGAAACTTTGGCTCAAAGTAAAATAGGTCACCCAGTAAAGGTCGGCATATTAACCTAAGCAGTTTTTAAAACATGTCTTCAGTTTATTATACTGAGTTAGGTCAGACCACAGAATCCCTTTCACATGGGAAGAGTGGGAAGCAGGATGACAACAGACTCAATTGCGACTGAACCAGCAAATAAGCAGCACAAGGAAGATTTAAAAAGATGAATAATACAAGTGAGCAGACATAGTACCCCATCACGTCCCAGTTCTTCACAGAAGTCTGCCCCAAAGTCTACCTCCCAGTGTTGCTCCCTCGGTAGAGAGAACAATCTGCTAGATCAGAGGACCTCAAAACTGTAGGCTTCTTGCCCTTTAAACCATTATTTCAAAGGCAAAGCCCCATCAGCCCTCAAGGATTCACTCATTGCCATTTTGTCCTTCTGGAAAGTTATACTTCTACAGTATTTATTCCCACTCCAAAGAAAATACTGCTGTATTTCAACAAGCAGAAATTTAAACTTACAGAAGATTCCACTGTCTAAAGAAAGTTTTGCCATGGCCTATCATGTGTCAATCCTGAAAAATCATGCTGATTCTTAAATATAGGTTTGAAACATTCAGAACACAATTCTTGAGAATTTGAGTTTGTTATCCAAAGGAGGATGACCATGGAGGAGGAAATCATGGAATAAGATGAAATGTTTAAAGAAGTGGGTCCTTTACTCTAGAGAAAATTAAACTATGAATGTAGCATAAAATAAAGGCTTAATAGATATTTGATGAATGAAAGAAGCTGGTTTCATATATTTTATTTAAGGGAGTGCTCAATAGTTCCATGTTGTTGGAGAGAAATGTTAGTGGGGAAAGATTTTATTTCAAATTAAGAACAGAGTATGTTTACTATTAGAGCTGTTCAACAATGAAATTAGTTGTTTTGTAATGAGCTTAACAGCTTATAACTGGAAGTATTCAAATATAGGCTAGATGATTTCTGCCCAGGATACTAAACAGATACCTTTTATGTGGTCAGACTGATTGATGTTCACTTTAAGAAATTTATTCACAATTACACAATCTCTCTACTGAAAGGCTACTGCCAGGCTCTTATAAAGATTCTCATTGGCATCGAGGTTGCTAAATATTATGGAAAAATTTCAGTAATTGTCTAACTTAACCTATCTTCATTAATTGACGCAGTTGATTGCTCCCCATTTCTTGATTTTTTTTCCGTTTGGCTTCTGGGATGCTGCTTCCTCTTAATTTGCCTCTTACCACATAGGCCATTTTTTCTCAGCTTACCTCCTTAACTCCTCCTAATAATCCCAATCCCAGGCTCACTTCTCATTTCTCAGACATGCTTCCTTCTTTAAATTCATTTCATCTCTAGGTGAGCTCATCCATAGTCTTGGCTTTAAATACTTTACATACTTACTGATAACTATTGTAACTACTTCATATTCAGAAACTTATCAACCTACTCAAAATTTTCACACAGATATTTATAGATATTTCAAACTTAACCAAAGTCTTGTTTTCCACCCCAAATGATGTGCTTCTTTGTGATGCAACTCTTTGTTACTTAAAAAAGAAGTCTTCCATGACTTCCTTTTTTTCTCATCTTCCACACAATTAATTCACAACTCCTGCAGCTTTACCTTCAAAATATATCCAGAATCCAACCTTCATTTCACTATCTCCACCATGATCAACCATGATTCAAGCCATCATCATTTTCACATTAGTTATTGTAATAGCTTCCCATGGCATTTTCCTGTGTCAACCATTGATGTCCTATATCTTCTCCACAATGAGGCAGCTAGAGAGTAAGTCAGAACATGTTACTACTCTTCTCAGAACACTCCAATGACTTCTTCTTTCCCTCAAGTTAGAACAAGGGCTCACAAATGGCCTACAGTGTTCTACATGATTGTCAACACAACCCAGACCCTAGCATCCTCTTCCAACTCATCTTCTATTACTCTTGGCTGGCTTACTCTGCTCCAGTCACATTGACCTTACTGTTTTTCAAATATCTCAAGCTTTCTAATGCCTCAGGGCCTTTATGCTTGTTCTTTCCCTTGCTTGGAAAACTCTTCATCCCAATATCCATATGACTAGTTCTCACATTTCCCTCCAGTCTCTGCTCAAAAGTTAATCTGTAAGAATGGCTTTCCCCAACACTATTTTCATGAACTCCCAACTCCCAACCCTAGATACAGCTTTCTCCCCTCCCAAGATTTTTCATTTTTCATGGAACTTATCGCCATTTTTATACTACATATTTAATTATTTTGCTTGTGACTGGAGCTATATTATAAGCTCTAACCCCTCTGTTCTAATCCTAGGACCTAGAAGTCAGGATGAAACATGGCAGATACTCTAAATATTTATGTAAATGATAAGTGTAATCAGAATAATTTCTTGGAAGACTGGGACACAGATTTCAGTGTTTCCTCCCTCACTCAGCCTGACAACCTAAAGCAGATGTTGATATGTTCTGATGTGTACAAACTGGGGAGCATAGCTCTTGCTTATAACTTTGCCTGAAAACAGTCCTTATCTAGATAGAAGTCCCTCCTCTCAACCAATCAAGTACTCAGAGAGATGAGTTGGTGATTCAGATATACTAACTGACTTCACCTTGGAGAACAATGAAAATATAAATAGGCCTGGAAGATCTTCTTCATTTTGAACAGTGTACTTTAAAAAAACATAGTTTATACTGTAGCCCCAGGAATCTGCTGGTGAAAGATGTTGAGCAAAACAGTTTTAAATGTAGGGACCACTTCTGACTTACTAATACCCTACATTGTATACAACATTTATGCCTTCTAAACCAAGAGTTTGGCTTTCTATGCAACTACAATTTATTGAATAGAGGTTTTCCAATGTAGATAGCAAACTCTGCCATTTTAGAGATACAAAAGTTAAGTCACCTGCTAAAGTTCAATAAATAATAGTCTATATTCCTTGAAATCAACCTCACAGATGAGTTGTGATAAATTTCACCAAGATTGCTTAAATATCAAAGTAATGTGATAGATGATAAAATAACTATGGTTTTCTAAAAACTTTGCTCTTTTGACTTCTTGCTTTAATATGAAGAATTCCTTGACACTTAGAATAACTGAGGATATGTAAGGAGTTGATCATTAAATGCCATCATCTCCCCAAGAAATGTAGAATTCTGTTAAGGGAAACTTGATGCACATTAAAAGTGAATGTAGGGCCGATAGATGGGACTCTCTTGCTTGCAGTTGTAGACTCTCTCAATTCCTTGGTATGCTGGTTGTCCATTCTCACCTCCTTGTTAGTTGTCCTTGGTGAGACCAATGAACTGGAGAGTAGGTGTTGCAACTCCATTGAGATTCAGGGCCGAGCTGGCACATGGACAGCCCAAAGATTTAAGTCTTTTGGTCGTACACCTACCAACTCTAGTACTCATTATAGGTTCAAATAGAAGGACAGAAGAGTCATATGTAGGGAAACCACAACTAAGTTCAACTGTGTCACACTGGGGAGCATAAATTCCAAAGTAGGGCCCACTGGCAAGGCACCTAACTCCTGAGCTATCTGCCCTGACTATAGTGTCTGGATGTCTCCAGAGCCCTCAGGAGCCCCACTATTTGGGGTAGTATCTACTTTGGCATTCAATAAGCCCCCTCTCAATTAGTGATGGAGTGGGCATCACCATCCCAGAATCCTCAGGATTGGGGAGCAAACTATGGACTAATGTAGACTTACTGGTATTCTACTATAGACTCATTGTGGTTCTAGCAATGGAAAAACTATATCATTGATGTGGAGGCAGTGGCCACTGGAGGTTCTGAGGGCAGTGAGAGGGAAAAACAGGTGTAATATGGGGGCATTTTTGGGACTTGGAAATTGTCCTGAATGACATTGCAATGACAGATACAGGCCATTATATAACTTGTCATAACTTACAAAATTGTGTGGGAGAGAGTGTAAACTACAATGTAAACTCTAATCCATGCTTAGCGGCAATGCTCCAAAATGTGTTCATCAATTGCAATGAATGTACCACACTAATGAGGGATGCTGTTAATGTGGCAAAGTGTGGGAGATTTGGGGAGCGGGGCATGTGGGAATCCCCTATACTTTTTTATGTTACATTTATGTAGTCTAGGTATCTTTAAAAAAAATTTTTTTTTAAGTGAATGTAAATTCTAAAAGAGTTAAAGATATTTCTTCTCAATTTATCAAGGAAACGCACCTAAATAAAAGAGTAACAATAAAGAATTTAAAAATAACAAGAATAATAAATCATCACATAGAAAAAAAAGGCTCTTTTTGGTGGCTCAATTTTTAGTCACAGTATACTAAGAGTAAAGGTTACCATGGTAAAATATTAATTTTATATTGTTTGTCTTCTTTACAAGACTCTGCACTCCTCAAGGAAAACCACCCTCTTCCATTTACCTTGGTGTACCTATCATCAAAAATGGCAATTTAGGAGAGATACATTAGACCTGAATTGAGCAAAATATTTCTATGGCTATAACCATTATACTTAGCTATAGGAGACACCCAAGTAGGGTGCTAGGAATGTTGCCATGCACATTTTTTGGGAAATGTGAAAATCCCCAGTAAATTTAATTAGATAGATTACCGTCTATATAAAAGATTGACTCATCCAAAGAAAAGATCAGCGCTCCTTCACGGATTCATATGTCTTTCTGCCCCTAAAACTTTCAGTAACAATAAAAAAATAACAACAACCAAAAAATAACTTACTGGGCTCTCACTTTCTCATGACATTGTACTAAGAAAATTATAGAAATATTTTCTCTTCTCTTTAGGGGTACATGACTGATGACACTTATAAGCAAATAATTACAGAGCTGCAAAAGGAATACAGAAGAGCAAAAAAGAAAAAAATGAACTTGAGCTTTGTGTTTAGACATTCTTGAATCAAATGACATTTGTTCTTATGGGTTTTGTTTTTTTTTAATTTAAAAAAACTTTTTATCATAGTAATATATATACAACTCAAAATTTTCCATTTTAACTGCTTTCAAGTATACGGTTCAATGATATTAATTATATTAACAATATTGTGCTAATCTTACCAATAACCAATACCACAAATGTTTCATCACATTAAACAGAAACTCAGCAACCATTAAGTAATCCCTCTCTTCTCCCCCCACCCCCAGCCCCTGGTAACCTATAATCTACTGTCTCATGAGTTTTTTATCTAAGGGGAAAATAAAGCACACACATTTAGTTAGACTAGATATGCAAATTCATGATGATTTTACCTTCTGGGTCTGACAGAGTGTTGAACAAATGAAAGGGTTAATACATTATTTTTTGTAGATTTCTGGAAGACTTCTGCTCCATTTTGATCCAGGCATATTGCCACTGAATTTTTCTCTCTTGTACATACAAGCTTAGGAGACACTGCTTTATAGTTCTGAAGAAGGCCTATAAAGAACATTAGGAAACTCTTTTGGTGTGTGTGAAATGACACATTACTTTGGATTTGAAGGACTTATTTTGTGAGAACTCAATTGCATGTAATTTAGATTATCCTGCTTTCTGAAGGTGACATCTTAATCATTTTTAAGGTCTTCAACTTCAATAATCAATGATGCTAATACCTATTTCATGTGAGTTTGTCAAATTGTCTTATTTCTGATACCAGCTAAATTTATTTTGAGAGATATCTTTTTTCCAATTTGTGCTTCACATGTCAAAATTTCTTTCCCAAGTACCATTCTGCCAACACAGTCTGTCCTCGTGGATTTTTATGGAAGATTGGTATTGGGAGAGTACAGGACGTATTGGGAGAAATCAGAATATTAGTATGCATTCCTATAAAATATTTCCAATAGTGCCTGACGTTATCTGTAATATCTTGTAAAGCCAACAGTAGTATAATGGTGGGAAACAGAGAATAAATGAATAATGTTTTTGTAACATAATTATGCAACTTTATCCACATTTCTACACTTACCTGAGTGTGAATAGACAGAATTAATTTTAAATAATCAAAGACTCATGAAATAGCCTTTGTTTATCAAGCATTTAAAAATGAGTCTGCTATCACAAACTTCACTGTTTCCTATATATGTTTATTTATTAGGCATTTTCTTTTTTTCATTTAAGAACCCCTATTCCAAACTTGGTAAGACAATTTATTGGTAGTAAATAAAAATATGTTCTTTCCCTATGTCTGCCACTTCTTTACAATCTGAATTACTTGTTTAAGCTATGGATTTTATTGGAGAAAAGTGAAATAAAGGGAGTCAGGGATGTGGTAAATTACTATTTCCTTTGCTTTATTTATTTATTTATTTATTTTAGTTTGAAAACCATTATTTTTCATCAAATAATGATCACATAAGCACACTGTGATAATAACAACCTTAGGATTAAGAGTAGTGGTAGTGTTGCTTTTAATTAGTGTAATAGTGTTCCCAATTCACAGATCAAGAAATTGAATACTACAATATGAAATTTGCATGAGTTTTGGATATATTGAGTCAATATGGCTAATAATTTTTTTACCCACCAGAGATTATTGTGCACACAGCAGCCATTATTGTAGGGATTATGGGTTCTCATATATGAGAAACCTTCATGAAACTCTAATGAAAGCTGTATTTCCATCATATTACTTTCTTAATATATGCAACAATATAACAGAAGATTTATAAATGAAATGGAAATAAATTAACCTTATTTATGTACTCTTGTCAAAAGTAGATGAATACCTACTAATAAACAATGTTAATCCTAAATTTTCTGAATGTACTACAGAGAAATTGTTTGCAAATACTTTTTGGCTTGAGCAAAATGTATTTATTGAACATCTATTTTCTGTCTGATGAAAAACGGGATGAAATATCATTGATCTCTCTTACCAACCACACCTTCATCACATGGTTCTCTTTTATAAAGATAAATATATATTTCTTACATTTTAGGGATATTTTAAAATTATGTATAACTATAATAAATGATTATGTTTTATTGTTGCAGAAATAAAGCAAGCAATGTTAATATATATAGAATTTCTCTTCTAGGACTCTTTAGACTTAAAAGAGATAATTGGAAAGAAACCTATTTATCATATATGTTTAACTAAATAGCCTTAAGCCGCAATATTTCAGTAATCATTGTGTGTGCAATTTTTGGATGGGAAACCTCAGTAAGAAATATGTTTGTGCTGTTTCTATGCAGTCTCATAATACAATGACAATCCCTTAAAATTCATGTTAGGGTCCCAAAATTGGAACTAGGCAATACAGTTAATTTTGTAGCATTTTGCAAATCACCTCATTAACATGGGAATGTCTTTAGATATTTATCTTAACACTTTCCTAAATACAGCTTTTTGCTCATCATTTTCCTTATAGTCTCTTTTATCTGCTTGTTTCTAAGACTATAGATAATAGGATTTAAGAAAGGAGCGACTATAGAATAGTACACAGAGGTGATCATGTCTTCAATTGCAGGTGAGCTGGAGGTTGGCTTCATATACACAGCAACACCTGAACTAAGAAAGACGGTCACAACGAGAATGTGAGGCACACAGGTGGAAAAGGCCTTTCCTCGTTCTCTGGTTGGAAACTTAAGCACAGTAGAAAATATGCAAATGTAAGTCATGGTGATGAAGGCAAAGCAGCCACCATCAAGAACCACTGCAAAGATAAAAACTGAAATTTCATTGTTTAAGCTGTCAGAACAGGAGAGCTTCAGCAGAGAGGGGATGTCACAGAAGAACTGATGAACAACATTGGACTGACAGAAGGAACGCCGGAATGTATTTCCAGTGTGGAATCCTGCATAGAACACACCACTCAGTAGGGTGGCCAGTGTTGCCTGGACACAGAACCAAGGGCTCATGATTACAGTGTAGTGGAGGGGCTGGCAGATGGCCACATAGCGGTCACAGGCCATAATAGTGAGCAACAACAGCTCTATATAAGCAAACCAAAACACAAAGAAGATCTGAGTTGCACATCCTGCCATGGAGATGACCCTGCTGTCAAGCAGGAATATAACACATGCCTTGGGTATAGTAACAGAAATGTAGCACATGTCCAAGATAGAAAGATTCCTGAGGAGGAAGAACATGGGGATGTGAAGTTTCTTGTCAACGGTAGTAACTACAACAATGAGATAGTTGCCTATCAGGGTTGCCAAGTACATCAAAAGGAATAGCGTGCTGTGCAAGATTCTGTACTCCCAAACTTCATAAAATCTTGTAAGCAGGAATTCAGTCACCATGGTGGAGTTGGGCATTGTTGAGGAAGGTGCTTTGGACATCAAGAATCAAAGGAAGATAATCCCAGAAAAAGGTGGGTTGATTGTTTTGTTGATTCAGACTTTCATTAAATTCACCACAATCAATCTTCAGAATTACGTACCGCGGCGCCAGGGGTCCCAAGGCGCGGGCTGAGCGCGCTCGCTAGGCCGCTGGTCCGCACCACGGACCAGATAATCCGTCCTTCACTGCACTCCTGGATCCCCCCATCGCATCACCGCCCGAGCACGTGCACCAGTTCAGCGTGGCCTCGGTGCCAATACACCCCAAAGCTCTTAAAGCCGCAGCCGCGACCCCAGAATGGGGAGAACTTGAGGGGCTTTGAGGGGCCGGGACCACCAGCAAGCACCACAGCCGAGGTCCGCCCGGGTTCCCTATTTCCTTTGCTTTAATTACAATTTCTTTCTCACTCAAGAAACATTTTTACAGAAAATAATGTTTGTGTCAATTTCAATGAGAATATGGAATATCAACAGGTGTCTCATGGCACATTCTGAATGTCTTTTGAACAATTTGATGGTTTTAATATTATTGAATTGACTGTGTGTGTATATATACACACACACACACACACACACAATATATATATATATCAATAGATACATTTTTAAGCTAAGAAATTCTGTCTTGTCTGTGGAAGTAATGTGCTGAACTTCATAAATTTTTTTTAAAATATCTATGGTTTTATATATATATATATATAGTCAGAGTACAAAACTAATTATGTTTAAAAAAAACAAAATGTATGGGAGAATGACTAACTAAACTTAGCACTATCCTTTAATCACCAGAGCTATTGGGTAGGAAAAAAATAAGACAGAAAGAGGGATGGTTTGGGCCAGAAAGAATGGGGGCCAATTCCTGGAGAACTACAAATCTAATCAGAGGGTCAGTGGAAATTGAGGTTGGTGGATCAGCGCAGGAGACACTACGAGCTACATGGAGAGGTGTTCTTAAAGGAATTAAAGAAGGGAAGAAAGAGCTGGTCCTTCTTAATTCTGATGCATAGCATCTTTCTGACATCATACATTTCTACAAGAACAGCTATGTACCTTCCAATTTCCCTGCAGACTGTCTTGAATGTGTCCTGTATTACTTTTCTCTTGCTGCATAACAAATGACCAAAAACTTAGCAACTTAAAACAAAACCCATTTATTAGTTCACTATTCTATAGGTCAGAAGAGAAAGTGGGCTTGACTGAGTGCTCTGCTCAGGTTCTTGCAAGGCTGAAATCAAAGTGTTTTCAGGCTGGGCTCGTGTCAAGAGGCTCTGAGGAAGAATCCACTTTGTGGCTCATTCAGTTTTTCGATTGAGTCCAGACCCTTGGGGCTGTAGGAAAAAATGCCCATTTCCTTGCTTCCTGTTAGCCAGGTACTGTTCTCTGCTCCTGGAGACCACCTGCATTCCTTTTTTGCATGGCCCCCTTCACCTTCAAACTAGCAATGGCACATCAAGTCCTTTTCAATTGAATCTCTCTTTCTCTTTGATCACCAGCCATGGAAAATTCTATATTTTGGAAGGGCTCACCAAATTAGGTCTGGAACAACCAGATAATCTCCCTATTTTAAGACCAGGTCAACTGATTAGTAACCTTAATTACATCTGTAAAATCCCTTTTGCCATGTAACATAACATAATATCATCATGGGAACGATGCCTATCACATCATAGAGAAGGGACATATACAAAGGACAAAGGCTATTCTCAGAACTCTGCCTGACACATGCCATTTGGAGTTTGGATAACAAGGAATTTTCACACATTTATACAGAATTTCACAGAAGAATATATTTAAAAGTTCACTCAACACATTAGTATTTACACAAAACTAAGTAAAGCTAAATTATAGACTTCCTCAAAATAAAAAAATGGAAGCTAAGAATCAGCAGTTAACAAAGGAAAGAAGACATCTTTAAGCTATTATCCTTGAAAAATTGTCATCAAGTTAAAAGAATGACAAGACATTACTTTACTCATGTCTCCTATCAAAGAAGAGTACATAATTGAGGTGAATTGTACCAGTATGTAAAAACCTCACAAACGACTTCTCAATTTAGACACCAACTGAATGGTAAGGTGTGCAGACAAGCTTAGATAAAATATGTAGATTATTCCTTTAGTGCAACAGCATTCCTGGGTCAACTCAGCAATGTACCAGTGTCAGAAAACTGCTTTTGCTTGTCATTTGCCTTTTCCAGACTGGAAAGCGAGCTAGAAGGGGGAGACCTGCTAGTCCTAATTATCCCCAGCCATAAAAAAGATCTAATAAAAAGGAAAACAAAAGAAACCATCTCATGAATAAGCTCAAATCCTCTGAAGGGATGTGAGGTAGGTGGGGAACTATTAGCACAGCCAAGGGAAATCTTTCTCCATAGAAGAGCAAGTCATGGCCAAAACCGATGGGTTTACCTCTCACTTCACTCACCTGACTGTGAAGGATTGGGAACAGCTGCTGAGCAGAGTCAGGTAGCGTAAGGAACTAAATATCTGAGGCAGGTTATGTCTGTCTGGAAAAAGTTCCAAGTGTTCCATCTTGAAATGGAAAGAATTACAGGAAGCCTGGGGAAGATACCGTACAAACACAGCAAGTGGGTTTACTGAAAAAGGTTTTTAAACACAATTTCAGAAAGAAAAACAAAAACCAAGTACACCAACCACAACTGCCCACACCCCTGGCTAAGATAGCCAGTTCCCCTCCTTGTACTCTGAGGCAATGGGATTACATTCAGACTTCAGCTTTACACTGAAGCCCTATTTAAGGAGAATTCATCCCTAAAAATTATTCAATGTCTTGGAGCAGTTTCCATATTAATCATGAGTAGGATAAAGCATATGATAGCTCAACAATGCAAAATTGGGCAAGTTTTAGAGGTTTGCAACTGAGCTAAATACAGCACAAATGTTGGGTTTCACATCAAGTCTGAATATACTCTGCAACCTCCTTATCCCAGCTGGCCATGGAATTCTGGGGAGTGAGCAGATGGAGCTGCTTGAAACTTGAGGTCACTGTCAGATGCAAGGAGCAGAGGTCAGTCCACATAATTTCCTTGAGATATGATCCGGGAAGGCTGTCCAGCAAGAACTTCATAACTTACCTCATATCCGTCTTAGCACAAGGTTGTTCTTCAACCTATGGCTATAATCTACTGAGTAAATGATTTGGCCTAAACCCTTAAGTCAACAAACACACTCTGCAGCAGGGGTTCTTAACAAGGGGTCCATGAGCTTGAGTTGAAATTTAAAAAGACACTATTCTCGTGGGGATGTGCTGGTGCGGGTGTGATATATTTATTAAATAACACACAGTATAATGTGGACTTAGTAAGGGGTCCGTGGTTTTCACCTGACTGGCAAATGGGTCCATGGAACAAAAAAGCTTAAGAAACCCTGCAAAGTATTCAAAAACTTGAGTAAAACCAGTCGGGTCCTAGGAGGGAGAAGGAGAGACAGAGCCAGAGAGAACGACAAGGATACAATATGTAATGAGAATGTTAATGCCATAATTCTTAGGTGAAAAATAATAACACTGACTAGCATGAAGCCTAAACTACAAGAATCTCACAGATAAATTGACAGAAACAACAGTTGCTTTAAACTCACTCTTGGAGGACTGCGTCAGGTTAAGTAGAACAAACAAAACAAAAGGAATACACAAACTATTTATATATGTATGTATACATATACACACACATACACAGAAACTCTTAATAATTAGATAAGTTTAGGTTTGACTTTAAAGACATACACAGAACTTTATAATAAAACATAACTTTTACCAAAGCACATATGAACTATTTTTAAAACTGATGCTGTATCAGGTTTCAAAGCCCAAACTCAAAGTATTTCTATTATTATACATCATTAGAAGGTATTTCTTTTCCACTCTGATCCAAGGTAAGGCAGACTAAAGTTCTATTTCTTGAGTGGTGGTTTCATATGTATTCAGTTTATTAATATTTTTTATACTGTACATTTGGTTTTTATGAAATTTTCTGAATATGTAATTCATATATCAAAAGGACTATATAAATGAAATAATACAAAATGTAACATCACTAGGAAACAATTTCATGCCAGGTTAAAGTACATTTATGTAACAAACCGAAAAAAAAATATCTTAAAATCAGCCTTTCTCAGGTGTTACAAAGAGAAATGAAGGAGTGGTATTCACCCCAAAGACAATGAAGGTATAGAACAAACACGGGAAAACATGGAGCAGGATCAGTTAGTGATGTATAAGAGCAGTTGGAAATTGTGTCCATAAAATATAAAAATTGAAATAAAATACTTTAAAGATCAACTATAGAATGAGCTCAATTGAAGTGATAATTAGTAATTAGAAGATGGTTCTGAGAAAATTCCTTAGAAAACTGTACAGAAAGACAGAGGTAAAATTTGAAAGCATATATAAGAAACATGGAGCTTGTTTGAGGCTACCAAATAATTCCAATAGCGTTTTGGAACAAAGAAAGGTGAGCAAATGTTGAAGAAACATTTGAAGACAAAATAGTTAACAGTCCAGAACTCAAGCAAGAAATGTTCTTTAGATTTCAAAAATGCCTGAAAGATACCAAGCATGATAAATAAAAATAAATCTTCACTACACATTTGGTAGTAAAGCTGCAGAAAGCAGGTATAGACAATGTTAAAACAGATAAAAGAGAAGGCAGCTCACAAACTAGAAGAACTCATGGCCATAAGTGTGTGTGTGTATGTGTGGCGGGGGCTCAGTCTCATTAGTTATTGGGTAATGCAAGTTAAAGTTATTATTTTTAGCAGTTTTTCATACATTGTATTTTTTTTAAGGTAAAAGCTGAAGATATCAAGCATTGTCGTTGATGCTCTGGGGAAAGAGTCCTCTCACACGCTGCCGGGGTCAGTATGCGTGAGGACACAGAGGACCATTTGTTAGTAGCTAAGGAAAAAAACAAAATAAAAACATTAACTTCATATATTTTTACTCTGCTTTTCCTTTTTTAGTAGCCACCCTAGAAAAACATACTAAAGTCTTACAGAAAGACATGCATAAGAACATTCATGGCAGAGTTCTTTATACTAGCTAAAAAAAAAAAAAAAAAAAAAGGAGTCCTAGAGGAGCAGGAATAATTGTTAACTAAAGTATAGTAAAATTATCCTATAAAATACTATTCGGTACTTAATGAGAATGAGACCAATCTACATATCCTCACACAGAAAGATCTGACAGAAGTTGTTTGTCAGTGAAAATACATGCATCAGAATATGTATACAGAATAACACCATTTATGTTTTTAAAAAAACAGGTAAAAAAGGATAGCAACCCAATAGTGTTAGTCTCTCGAGAGAAGAATGGATGCTATGCATGGGCCAAAGGAAGCACTAGCTTCCTTTATAATGTTCGTATTTATATAATTATGTAATTAAATATTTTATATGGAAAATAAATATAAATAAATAATAAAAATAATCAGGAACTAAAGGTCCAAAGTCTTTCAGATGTTTGTGTAGAAAGAGAAAAGCAAAGAACAGCTGCCAATTATAGTTAGCTTTTTTGCCAGTACTAAAGAATCTAGAACTTTATATGCATACAATTAAATATGTCATCATTCTGCAATGCTTCCAGAAAGATAATTCTAGTAAGCTACATTTGAGATCTTTTATTAATATATTTCTAAAATGCTAATTATTTGCAAGTATTGCTATATAAGTTGATCTCTTTACTGTGATTTCTCAGCATAATTCGGCATTTACAAACTTGCATAAAGTCATGTTTTGCTTTTAGTGGAAGGTGCCTCATCTCACCACTACTTCTGAGAAATAATTATTTTGGTATTGATTGAGAATAGGTATTGAGAATAGAATTGAGAATAGGTTCTTCTTCAAGACCAAGGTTTGAAACAAATAATTGAAAATTATGAAATTTTTGGATTAAGAATCATTTAATTTTTAATCAGTGATTAGAGTTAGAAATCTTCTAACAGAGAGACCTGAAAAGCAGACCATCTCATGGAACATACTTTACATTCCGGATAGAGAAGAAAATGATTGTGGGCTACAAATCAAACAATTACACAAGAAAATAACCAAGGCTCAAATTAATAGTATACATAATTATTAATTTTGAACCTTTAAAGAAGATTCTGAATATTTCCTATTGCTAATACCTTCAAATTTTGTAATATTATTGAAAACATTTTCATTAACTCCCTTAAAATAAATAATTAGGTTTAGGAGAATGTTAGAACCAGAGAGATTATGAGTACGTGAATTAATAATATCCTAGGCTTGGATCTCCACCTGAGCTAGACTCTAATTTTCAATCTGAGCTGATACCATCAAGATGCATTTCCTTAATGAGGGAAAGAAAAGTCTGGGAAGCTGGAATTAGAATAACAACATCAACTTCAGTTTAAATCATGCTTCTCCTTTGAAAAGCACTATTTGCACTCATGCAAATAGTCTTTCTCACTTTATTTTCTCATAGACTTAGGGACTGATGGCATTACACTCACGCAGCAGAGGCAGAGCATGAGGCACCAAGTCATTGTGGTATCTCAAGATCAAATTGTAGCATTGTCAATGTCATGCCAAGTGCTTCAGTTAAAAGTGAAAAACCCAGGTGCTCTTTTGTGAACAGTAACAGGATTGTTACTGGAATAGTAATTTCCAAACTTCAATCCAAGCAAAGATTTTATATCAAGAAGTAATGGTTTCCTCTGAGCATACATATGGCATTTTTGCATTAATATTAGAAATTTAAAACTATCAATACATTATTTAAATGATGATGGTCGGTAACACATACAGCTTATTTTCTTTGGGATTATATTAATAATTTATTTTCAAAAGCTCTTACTATTTGTGTCTCTGTTTTCACTAAAATACATTTCCTATGTACACTCAGATGAACAGGATTAGTTGATAGACAACAAAGAATATAACCTGCACACACACGTACACTATAAGATGGGGTTAATTTTTTTTTCATGAAAAACCATGTATAATTTAGTTATGACTACACAAAATATTTTTAGAACTTGGTAAAACTATAATGTCAAATTTTTCTATTTATTTCTCATAGTGGGTTTATACATGTCATGTATAGTGCCAAGATAGCACAGAGAGTCAACAAATATAGTAAAATAAAATAAATATTATGAGCTGATATGAACCTAAAGTACAGAAATATAACAAGGCTCTCTAGTGATTAGTTTCCAATTCCAGGCCTCCTTTTATAGAAAGTATTGTGCTTCCAAGCTTAGCTTATATCTGTGATATAAGACATATCAGGAATGATTCAGAGCTAGATGGATTCAAGATGGAAATACACTCATTTCCATGAAAGTGGTGATGACAGATGATTCATTTTCCAACCTGTTCCTAGGTCATAAATGATCTTGTTAACAAAAATAAAATACAATAAACTCATTGCTGTATACTCTGAAGGTTTATGATGTTTGTTTGTTTTCCCATATGGTTATGCAATACAAATCGCAACCAGGAAGTGGTTAACATAAGGCAGTTTCAGGTTCCTGAGACAAAGAATATCAGATATCAGAAAAAATTTTGATTATGATTTTTACTTTTGTACAGGAAAGAATATTGGTTGAAATATGCCAACAGTAAGAAATTGCCACCATTATTATATTTGCTCAGATCCAAATATTCTGATGACTTTGCAATTTTTACTTGCAAAAGACTTGTCATTGATATTGCTAAAGGAAAATTAGAATCTCCACATTATCAAAACTGTTTTGAATTACCTTAAAAATGTTCCTTCTAATTTTTCCAGCAGCAAGGTCATTGGAAATTTTTGTGAAAAGAAAATTCAGCACCTCACATTCAAATAAAATATATTTTCTTATTTAGAAAAACTGAGGGATTCTTTGGCAGGCTAGATAATCTCCAAGCATAAACCAGTATTTTAAATGTGTTCTCAGGAAACCTAAAAGCTTTATTTTTGGCAATACGAGTCAACATGCTGTCAGTTACCTCCTCCAAGATGCAATTACAGTCAGCACTAAATAATTTTGAGCTTCTGGAAAGAGGCTACATTCAAAAAAGGTTTCCACCGATAAGCAAATTCACTTCTAAAATAACTAGCAGAGTAAAACCTTGCTTAAGCTATTTTCTAGCAGATCACAGTGGAAAAGTTTGGTTAACAGCCGGTTTTTATTATTCAATATTACTTTCAAGAAACAAAACAGTAGATTAGCTTTCCTTTTATAAATTGCCAAGAAATCCTTTGTCAACTATTTTAAGTTTTCTGAGAAAGGAAGGCAAGTTTAAGAGCCACCTTCAGTTTGTTGTAGCTTTTGCTGTGATTATCTCTTAGTCTTAATATATGAACTTAAATTGCACATCATCTGTCTAATTCCCAGATGTTAAAAAAATACTTATGTGTGTATCCTCCAAACATCTCAAAAGAGAAGAGATTCATGAAATGAGTATTACTTTATTCATAGAATATTTATGGAAGTAATATTCATGAGATGAATATCACTTTATTCATAGAATATTTATGGAAACTAAAACAAGGATATGAAAAATGATTCATCAAATATCTTAAAGAATTTCAGTGGTATAAGTAGTAATTCAACACTTGTTTCCTGCTAAATTTCCAAAAGCAATTGACATTGTCAAAATAGAAAT